>JADANM010005346.1:6065217-6092000 GCA_026213755.1 Eurema hecabe | reverse complement strand
AATCTTTCGTTCTTCATTTTATATTCCAAGATGTAGATACTGTTACTGAGTACATCCGTACTAATATTATAAATCCGAAAGTAACTCTGTCTGTCTGTCTTTCCATCACGCTAAAACTACTGAACCGATTAGAACAAAATTTGGTACAAAGATAGTCTAGAGCCTGGGTGCTAGCCGAGTATAGATATAGGCTACTTTTTAACTGGAAAAAAAATGGTTATAAGAGGGGAAGGGGGGGGTCAGTCACTTTTATATCTGAAAACAAACTCTTCAACTACTCATGACAAGCTGATGCTTACTTATGACGTTTAATCCATATTTAAACTATTTTTAAAACTTTACCTTAAGCCCCAATAGTTCGTAGCCAAGAAGATGTAGTTTGTCGATACCTATATATTATAAGGTTGTAATATCGTAAGCGCGATTCAGAAACTCTCGCTTTAGTTCCGGTAACAATAATACTGTTTTTTAGATATATTTCACAAACAAACAAAATGAACTGTTAAAATAAAATGTATTAAATTTTGTATTTTGTTTAAATAACACCTCGCTATACCCTCCTACTCTACATATCCGCTTCCATCAAATATTCTTGCGTTTTAGTTTTTGACTAGCTGTTGCCCGCGACTCCGCCCGCGTGGATTTTCATACAAACTTTCATCCCCTATTTTATCCCCTTGAGGGTAGAATTGACCAAAATCCTTTCTTAGGGGATACCTACGTCATAACATCTACCTGCATGGCAAATTTCAGCCCGATCCGTCAAGTGGTTTGGGCTGTGCGTTGATAGATCATTATGTCAGTCAGTCACCTTTGAATTTTATATATTTAGATGTATTGTTTAAATAGCACCTCGCTATACCCTCCTACTGTACAACTCCACTTCCACCAAGTAAGATTACGGCTAAGTTTCTGATCCAAAAAAAAAAACATTTTTAAAGCATATCCAGTAGCCGTATAAAGTGGTCGTTTGTTTGAGGAGCGGCTGACCGCTTGCCGGCGCATGCAATCAGCTAACCGGATCAGTCATTGATAGCAAACCTCGCACGTTTTTACAATATACCTACCTATTACTATAGACAATAAATATATAATTACAGGGTTAGGTACTTATATGTGTTGAAAATAAAAAGATTAAGTCGATTTTGTTTTAACAACTTTGGTGGTTCCATAAAAATAGGTATCTCCACTTATTCAAAAGGTACCTATCACTTATTCAAAATTTATAGGAAGATATTGATTTTTGGAATCTAGACTTGGAATTTAGAAAAAATGTAAGCAATAGACCGACACCAAACCTAATCATTAGGTACGTAAAGTAATAAATCGTTTTATTTAAAAATGATAATAATTATTAATTATGATGACGAAATCAATATCAAAGTTGAATATATCTTTACTTAACTGGATCACATATAGAAAACTTATAAATCCTCATAGTATTACAAAATAATTGTACAACACTGCATTAATGCATATCAAAAGTTTACTTATAAAATGGGAATTGTTCTAGTTTCTAATTCGCACGAAAAGAGCGAGACAAGAAATACATCAAAATAAACATTAATTTGTATATTATTTTTACTACACTTTTTTATATTGAAAGTAGTATATCATTTTTAACATTTATTTTTAAAGTAAGTCTTACGATTGAGATTGTATTAGTCATTAGAAATATTAACGAAGTCTCATTGACATTATAATCGTCTGTCTGTTGATAGCATGTGCTATGCACGTTTAGATGAAACTTCATGTAAACAAATGTTATTATATGTTCTTTTATATGTTCAGCAGCTATTATAGTTTTGAAACAGTTATTTTATGAATATACGATAATTTACTATTTTTCTTTATATAATAATGTATTTAGGTGAGATTATTATCATCATAGATGATACCAGCTCTGATATATTTTGTATTAAAGACTTTACTTTCGATTTTATATAATTTAAGTTGAAATATTTCAATTTTCTAATTATTTCTTCAAACATTAATGACTCTTTGTTGATGAATATAAAGTATTTGAATAAAGACATTATTCTGATGGTAAGGTATTTGCGCGACGCGCAGTAGTGAAAGATAAAATAAATTTCCAATAGATCATTTTATTTCGACCACCTACTTATTTACAACATCTGATACTTAATACATACATTACATACCGTGTCAATAAATTTAAATGTTCAATGAATAAATAAATTTCATATTTACAAGACTCTTAATAAACTTTTCATATAATCAGTCGTTTTTACAATATTCATTTCTACAATAATTTACATTACTATCTATTTGACTATGTTTAATTTACATGACTTCATAAAACGGATTTACTCAGCAATATACACACGCATAATCACATAACAATTCGTAGAAATAACAATAACCACCTATTAATTGCATTATTTGGATAACTTTGAACTACGTAAAGTAGCTTTTAATCTAGATATTCCTAATCTACAAATAAATATATTTATATTTCTTGTAAAATCTATACTATTTACAAGCTCGGTTTATCACAATTTCATCCGCGGTCACGGATATATTTTGGCACAATCACTGGAAGCGTCAATATGGCCGCCAAACGGATTTGTGCGTAGATAGCGTTCCATTGCTAATCTTCGTGGATGTCGGACTTGTCGAGAGCACGCGTGTAGTTCGCGACGAAGGCGCTTTTAATTCGTTCCTGACTCTCGGCTTGTCCGACACAGTGGAATCCGCAGCTTGCACTTGCTTCATTTCTTGAAGCTCCACATTGGCCGGCCGCGTCGGGTGGAACGCGGACTTTACAACTTCAATAGGCTCTTCGTCAGATTCATCGGATATCGTCGCTTCGTGTGTCGAGTTCACTTCTGATTTTGAGTCAGCTTTCGATCTAGGACTGGTATTGATTATGCTTCTCGGACTGCCGCTTTGCCTACTACTTGTAGGGGATAGCCGACTAGAATTATCCATGGAAGATACGCTGCTTTGTAAGTGTCTAAGGGCGTCGTAGGGGCTTACACCATTTTTAAGCGTCAGTTCTGCTGGCAGTGATTTCAGAGTTAAGTCTGCTGGGTGTGGTGCGAAAGGCAGTAGACCATTCGGTGGTAAGAATGCCCCTGGTGGTGGTATTAATCCAGCTGGAGGTAGATTCGTCATCGCCGGTGGGAACGGAAACAGATCTGACGGCGGTATGGGTACTGTTGGCGTGGTCATGGGTGCTGCTCCTGTTAAAAAAGAAAAATAACGTTAGTCCCATTATTGATTTCATAGAAAATTGTAAATGAAAGAAATGTTGTTAATGTGTTTTCGTCTTAACGTTACTACTACTGTTGTTTGATTCGAAAACATGACGTAATATGAGAGACGAGTCTCCCGGGACAGCACGCGGGCACTCCGCCGATTCCCTGAACAGCGAGGGTGCATAATCGTACTAAGGATAATGTACAATCTGTAGGCGTTTAAAGGCGGCTTCACTGAAAGGGATGTTTTTTTAGCGCGATATTGGTAGGGTGAGGGTGCAATATTTATTTATCCGAATGCAACGTCGAACTTTACGATCCAGACACGACATCGCTGTAATTCAGTGTGATATGTCTCTTTTCGGTTGTATCCGGAGATCGCATTAGCAATGCGCTGCACGCGTGAGGCAATGCCACGGACATGTGCGGTACAAAGCGGGTTCTATCACGATAAGGAGGCTATCTCCGCACGGAGCGAACAAAGCGAGCTCGGAACGTAAAATTTTCATTAGTAACAGTGTTCGAAATGTTCTTGTCGCTACGCCGGGGCTTTGATTCTCGATAAGTGTAAGAGAAACTGATAAAAAGCACACGACAGAGGCGCAGATTGGGCCACAAAGAGCTCAGAGGTGGCGCTGCCGTAAATTCTTTTACGTTTTTTGTATTTGCAGTAGTAGCACTGCTGCACAGACCACTTTAAAAGGCGTCGGGGGTGGGTGGAGCCGTAACTAGGGGGTAATTTGGCGAGGGGGCCAATATCGGCATCGCGCCTGATTGAGGTGATTTCTGACCGTTGGATTTAATATAGTTTTAGTTTTGCGTTTATTTTATTTCGCTAAATGAATATTCGTTCGCTATAAAATTAAATGTTTAATATTATTTGATATATTGGTTATCTAGGCTTAAGACTTTAGATATCTACGTATTAATGAAACTTAACCAACAATAGTAACAACAAAATTCTATCCATAGCTTGGATATAATTTACATATAATTGAGTGTGCGTAATACTGAAAGCAGAGCAAATCTCTGTGAAACCGTAGCTAGGCGGGTTTAATAAAAGTCGGTAGGTGTTTGAGTACAACGCTCTTCGCGTTTCAGCGTCGGAAACAAAAAGTGGCTGGTGGCGCGGTCGCCTACATTGGAATAAAATTGACTCCACACTCTTTCGAACGTGAAGGCGTTGCTTTTTTGTACGTTTTCTATTCAGCGCCCCCACTTCCCCCGACAGCGGACTTCAGCGGGTGGTTTTGCTTCGGTCGGAGTCGTGTTGTTTTGCAGCGCTCAAGAGCCGCTTCTTTTATTTGAACCTTTGCGTTGCACGGCCTTGAGGGTGGTTCAGTTTGGAGCAACATGTTTTCGAGTGTTGTTTGAAAAATCGGGAATTTTCAAATTAACGAATGCCAAATAATCCGACCATCGAAAGTTTAAGAGGATCCGGGCGAGCTCAGTAAATATTGCCTGTGATGTTCCACGTTACACGTTGCCACCCACCTATTTTTAGTCTCGGTTTAAAATTTATTTGGAACCGTTATGCACCTTCGCTAGTTCAATACACTAAATATATGACCAAAAACAAATATAATACAATACCTTTAACTAAAGCCGCTGGATCCCTTAATTGAGGTGGCCTGAAGTAGTCAGCCCAAGCGTAATTAAGATAAGCTGCGTCCAACCATCCAGGGTTTAAAAGGAAAGGGCTGAATGCTCCCGGGTGACCGTAGCCATAGTCTATAACAAAAGAGAAAAACATTTAGATACGGAAATATAAATTTTCTCATGATATACGTTGCAAGTTTAATAAAGCACACGTGTGCACATAAGATGGTAGGATGTCGGGTTCAGAGCACGTCGCAATCAGATCTTACAAAGGCTAGCCGTAAAGGCGGCGACACAGCTAGTGCAATGTTTACCGCGCCGGGCTGTAACAAGGAGTCTGTATACAAAACGAGCCGGTTTACTGCAGCTCGCCGGCGCACGGCATCTCTGTGCCATACGATTTTACGACCCTCCACCGTCACGTTGCCTTCGCCTTTCAGCAAGCGAAACGGTTTTTATTTGTTTAATCGACAGACTACTGAAGACGCTACTGCCGACGTCTATTTTCAGTTTATAGCCGTTTTTAATCTAGTCACGAGTCATCTCAATCGATGAGATCAGGTATCGACGTTTTTATTACGGGATTAACTGTTTACGAGCACTCCGTCTACTTTGTTTTGAATTACCGAACGGACATTAGTGACTCTTCAAAGTTTATTGTTGCGTTAGTTTTGATAAGAGTTAGCAGAGTATTAAAGAGGTGTTAAAGAACCAATGAAACTGATTTAAAAAGTATTTATTTGTAGCTAATGATGGGCACGCGTATAATGTTGCTGTATTTAGCTCTATTCGTAGTAATCCGTTATAATCTGACACAAATGAGTGTTTTGGATTCTGCCTGACGTATCCCAAATCGCGGGTATTTTAAATTAAGAACTTGATGGATGGCCCGTCGCGCTGTCACGCGGCAATCCAACTGAGGAGATTCCGCCATCACGTAATGAGTTAAATGTGGAACTCGGAAATGGCTCGCTCCATTTGTTAATGCCAGCATTCAATTAAATTCACTTCTCCAACCCTTTCATACGCAGGGCTTTGAATATTAACGCAGGATAGAGCCGCTCTAAGCGTCGTGTTTTACGTTTGATAAATTTAAATTATGACAAATGTGGGCGCATGGAGCTATTTAGATCGTTAATGTTCGTATGATCATAAAAATGTTTGATGGCGACCAATTTGGTACCAGAAGACAACAAGGATGGTTCGAGTTATAAGTGTCAAAACAAGAATTAAATAACTGGAATGGGATGACGTTTGTCTCATAAATTAATGTTGAAGACGCGTTGGGCGCGTGTTAAATAAATGGAATCAGATTTATTGCTCATAAGCCATAACTCTGTGCGGGGTGGCGACGTCTTATGACGATTACCGCATTTTATTATTGTCTGAGTTTTGATTGTCGTTGCGTGTTCTATTTGCTTGCTTTACAATTAAATTTACGATAATAACTTTTATATAGAAATATCGATCGTGTCACTCTAGTTATAAAATCTTTAGAACACGAAACTTTAAGCTAAATAGGTACAATGATTTAGTCGACAAATTAAATTTTAAAAGACCAAGCATTCAAGTTCTAGTATAAATCATAAGTTAGATTCACATGGCGCAAAGGGTTGGTATATGTGGTGTTGGGGCATTGAGAAGGGACATAAAATCCATATTTTAGAGGCAGGCGAGATCAAACGGAGTTTACGACGGTACCAGAGATTGTTTACATCTGTTACACGCACCGTGGATCTTTGTAACCGCTGTTGTGAACGCAATACACATATTTACATTTTGGAAACTTCTAGATGTATTACGAAAATTGTGGTCAAGGCAACTGAAAATTATTAAAGACATTTTATTGACTTGGTTACCTATATACGGATATCAGAAGTTATCTGTTAAATAGTTTCAAATTTGAAATAATTTATGCGATTTTGAAATACGATTTTCTTTTTTAAAAAGGACCCAATTATCTGAAGAAAACGTATGGATACTTTAATTAAAACATGCATTCCTTCAGTCGTTGGTAACTCATTGATCCCGCATACCAACTAATCAAATAGGAGCAGTCACATTTCATTCAGGATTAATTACCAGTGATTATTATGTCTTTGATGTCGGGAGGATGTTAGTTTTTCCGCATAGTATCTTTTTTATGATTGGCCGAAGTTTGGGCGCAGCATATGTTTATACAGTCTCTGAGGTTGTAACAACGAAAATAGATGTGGCGTTAAAACATTATGATTCCGCCGCGATTTGACGACTTCATTTTTGTTCTATTCATTATTCTTTTTTAGCTGTCAGACTTTTTTAAAGAAGTTAATGTGATTATATTAGATACGTTATTTAGTTATTTTGTAGATGTTGAAGTCATTTATATTTATTGCATTTCATTTTATAAAATCGAAGTTTAATTATTAGTGGAAAATATTATAAAGTTCTCATTTCAATGTTTTATAGGTCATATATTTTTTCTAGATGATTTAAGTATAACTAGACAATGAATATTATCAAATTTAAATAACAAGTCTTACTGATAATAAATGAAATAAAAGTCTGATTTGAAGAGCTCTGAAGTCTGAACCAATAATCGTATATAACCAAACGTCACAACAGAGCATCGTAAAAACGAGCCGTGTTATTCTTAGCTTTGTAATTCGGCTGCAAGATTGAACTGAGAGCGTAATTAATGTCCATTTGATTGACTGATTCATTTCAAAGCATATGGTGCGTCTTGGATTTTACGTTAAAGACTGTTGAGAAATTCTTAGACTCGCCAATGAAATTGAATTACACATGGTCACATATAAATGTATAGGTAAACATGATTTTCGTAATCAAAAATGTAAATTTCAAAGATTATTCTGAGATTTTTAAATTGAAAGAAACGTTTAAAAGATATTTAAATATAGATGATAGCTTTGCTATCTCGTATTTTTAATATGTATGTTTAAAATGTGAATTTTGATATATGATTTCTGTACAAAGCGCCCACAAAGCTTCAGCGAAGTCGAAGATAAAAATATCTCATAACCACTGCGAAGACCAGACATATTAAATGGAAGTTTTATAGCGGATCAAGAGTTGATGTCAAGTCGTTCGGTCTGATTTTAGTGCGAGATGTGAAACTATTTCAATGTGGTCAAATGCCGCGGCGCCGCAAAACCGATGTGGTGTCACTGGCGGCTGGCCAACGCGCATACGCATTTTATTCCATCATTTTAAATTATTTTTATTAGGCCATTGTTTTAGCTGAATGATTTTTAAATTCTTTGAAATGTGCAAATCACGTCAATTATAATATTCATAATATGCATAGATATTGTTATAACTATTACATAGTATATTTATAAACTTACTTTGTTTAGTTCTCGGCTCTCTTGGTCCATCAACAGTAACTTTGATAGCTTTGGTATACGTAGCTACTTGAGATGGGAAAGAGCTGATTGTGATAGTCAATGTGAAGGATTTGCCACGACCACTCCTTCCAACAAATCGGAGGTCGTTGAACTTGGCCACTTGATTCTTCATCACCGCCGTACAATTCCTCATTTCAGCCATCACGTTCTCATCGTTTCCAGCTTTGATAGTCACTATGGTCCCATCCTGAACGTCGTCCAAGGCGACCACTTTGAAGGCTACCGGCAGCGACTTATTCGACCGCCAGTGGCCGGGCAGCGCGGAGCACAACACTGCAGGGGACCCCGTCTGCACCAGGTCTCCGTGACTCTGCCTGTAGTACTCGTGAATGTGTGAGTAGACATCCGCCATCGTTGGGGTCGGAGGGCTCGCGTGCGGAAGGTGCATCGACTTCAAGTCACCCTCGAACACTTTGTCTACACGCCACAAAAGTCCCTCGTCACGTCACAACTCTTAAATATACTTTTGAAAAGTTTCCAACACGCGATCGAACTCGGAACTCGCGACGCGCAGCGCTCCGGAAAGTTGTTTAAAGTTAGGGCGCGAGACGCCGTATGAGCCACGAGCGGCCGCGTACACCACTTGTTGGGCACGGGCAAGACGCCGGGTGGGGACTCGGAAAAATAAATGGGCGACCCGCCGAGACCGCAAGCCGAAGACGCACGACACGCACCGAAGTTGCGGCGAAGGACGCGTACACGCGGGGCCTCACTTTCGACTGATGACTGCGATACGACGCGACTTTTTCCGATGGTCAATATTTTGCGTTCGCGCGGTCGCCGCCCCCACCGGGTGGCGGCCCCTACGTCTCGTAAAAAGTGGGAAGGAGACGAAGGGTGCGGGCGGCGCGGAGCCGCAGCGGGAACGAACGGGACGGCCGCGGTTGATCTCTGCGTTTTTATAAAAATGCTACCGCGAGCGGGACGCCGGGGCCGCACGCCCGCGAGTGCAACAAGGACGGGTAGATTTTTTTAAATTACCGATGTGACGTATAGCGAGGCGGCGGTAATTAGGCCACGGGGCGGCGGGAAACCGCGGTCGGTGTGAAAACCTATCAACGAGCTCATGAAAAATTATGATATTCATGTTTGAGCTGAAGCTTTGCGCGGGGTGGCATTTTATTCGGCCCAAGCACGCGAGGAATGCAGCACCTGGGAGTTGCCGATCGCTACGTAATTGACACAGTTCAAAGCGTTCTTAAAATTCAATTGATAAATACGAGGATGTTGGTTTCATAATAGCTCATTATTGAAAATAAGTAAATGTCAAACAATTTCACGTATTTGAATAAATATCCCGAAACAAAACTTTTTACTTTGTTTCAGTTAAGTTTACCTAACAGGCTGGTTAAATTGTAAGAAAGTAAAGTTGTGTGGTAAGATGTGGGTGTGTGAGCGAGACGGCGCTAGGGGCGGGGCGCGGGCGGGGCGTCCAACTTAGACAAGTTGCCGAGTTGCGAGTTTCCCGCGCTAACTAACTTGGCTTTTTTATCTATGCCCGTCTCTTGGTGAAAAAGTTAAAATAAGTAATTTGATTTTTAACTTTAGAGACTATAATTATTTACAATAATAAAAGAAATTACCTAATATTTATCTTCCATTATTTAAATATCTATTAATAAGGCAAAACCATAAAATTAAATTTGGTACACATATAGGTAATACCTACGTGATAAGGTACCTACCACGAGTGTTTCTTGACACAATTTTCCTTATAAATATCACTTCTTTAGGTACACTTAAATAATTTAATAACTTCATAATTTAAGTGAGTACTAGGTATTTTTCTGAACAAAAATACATATTATTTACCAAAACAAGAGTTGTTTTATAAAATATATTTTATTTTATTTGTATGGAGAAATAAAAGAAAATTCTATCGATTAAGCGGCCATAATGGTCTTAAACATCATGTGCGTTTTCGCGTTCAAACAAAATTACGAATAAAGCTAACTAAGTACAAAACTTTGTAACATTAATATTATTAACCGACTTCAAAAACGGAGGAGGTTCTCAATTCGTCTGTATGTATATTTTTTTACAACAGTCGTCTATAAACGTATTATATGAAGAAATACAACCTTCCTAAGTCTACATTCTATACTAACATTTTCTTACGTTGAATTGGTCTTAACTAATATTGTTAGAACAGTAACAGAAATTGTAATTTTTAAGATTAAATTTTGAATTTAATATTATTCTTTTCCAGTCTAGTATACTAAATATTTCATGCAATGTAATCAACGTAATAGTACTTTAAAAAATTCTTACGAGAACATTTATCAGAGTATTATTAATAACGTATCTGATTTGACTAAACTCAGAGTCCAAATGTAATATCTATAATCTATATATTATCGG
This sequence comes from Eurema hecabe, assembly GCA_026213755.1. Taxonomy (NCBI): domain Eukaryota; kingdom Metazoa; phylum Arthropoda; class Insecta; order Lepidoptera; family Pieridae; genus Terias; species Terias hecabe. The sequence continues at coordinate 6,081,412 of JADANM010005346.1, read as the reverse complement.
TATCCAAATATAGTGACCTATGGAAATACGTTCATAGGAATTACAAACTTTCTCCGTTCATACAAAAAAAACTGATTAAAAAGATAGATATTTGTATCTCGGTATGACCACGAGGACGAAAATAGGATTACAACCGCGGGACGAGGCTAGTCTATAATCTACGACATCATTATATTTCTTCTGCCAAGATCTATATATTATAATATATGCCTATATCAGGTCAGTTATACATACTAATATTATAAATGGGAAAGAGTGCCTGTCTGTCTGTAAGTTTCTCCTTCATTCACGGCAAAATGGCTAGACCGATTTAGTTGAAATTTGGTAGGTATGATAGACATTATATTTCTTCTGGTAAGATCTATATATGACATTATCAGGTCACTTACATATACTAAAATTAAAGGAAAGAGTATCTGTCTGTAATCTGTATGTTTGTCTTTCATTCACGGCAAAACGTCTGGACCGACTTAGTTGAAATTTGGTACGTAGATAGATGAAAACATATAGGATACTTTTTATACCGGGAACAGGACCTACGCCGGTAAAAGTGCTGGGAGCAGCTAGTAATATCATAAAGGTGTATACGTAGGTACTTAGCCGCCTTATATTATGTCTTTCAAAGCATTAATGCCACTATCCAACAGATGATCCCAATAATTCTAAGAAAGGATTTTATAAATATTTACAAATAACCTAAAAACAGGTCAAACTAGACTAAGGTAGCTGCTACGCTTTAACAAATTTATGGCCCATTGTTTTAACAACCTTTGAAGTTTTAAAACTGAAGTTTTTATTACAAACAATTACATTTATGACCGAACGATAGTATAGAAAATAAATATTCGCAAATTTCTGGCCGGCAATATTCGTGTTTATTGTATGGTGAAATTATTTTAATGGTAAGGGTTGATTTTTGGTTTTATTCTTCTTATTCAAAGCGAAGCCGCCTGAACTTTCTAAGAGGTATTGTAAGGCAGGTAGGTATTTATTTTTAATAATTGTATGTTTTACTTTAAGGTAATAAAAAAAGAAGATAAGGTCATTGAATTGAATATAATATGTCGGAGCAGATGGACGAAAAGAATAATCAAGATAGTGAAAACTATTGCAATATTAGTTAATTAGTCGAACCTCCTTGGTTTATTACAACGTTTAAATTCAAACTTAAAAGAATTGTGTGGCATTTGTCAGTTGTTATAAAAAAACGTCAGCACTGTGAAAATAATGATATCAATACAAATTTTGATTGATTTGTAGTCGAGCAGATTATACGCCGATATTCTGATATTTTGAAGTTTCACTTATTAAGAACCTATAAAAGAGCTATCATGAAGCAAACAATCATTACCTCGACATCACTACAACGACGTCACTCTCTGCGACATTTATAGGTAGGTTAAGGAAAATAGACCCAAAAATACTTATTATATGTTTTAAAATACAGACAAATATGTATAAGAACAGACTAAGTAGGTTTTTTAGATTAGTTCTTTTCTATTGAAGAAAAAGTCTTTTTGCCATTGTAATTTATGTGAATGTAGACCTATATGTACCTATAGGTATGGTTCTGAACATAGCAGTAAGGTACTTCAATGTTTTAGTATTTGATAAAATATCGGATATCTTGTTAGTTTGGCCTTAATTGAGACCACACGAGATCTTCAAAAGACGTCGACATTTACGCGTCGCAAAGTAATAATACTATTTTAATAACGCACAAATTAAGTCGTCAATCCGTCTTTTCAAAGAAACAAATCGAAAGCCACATTTTTTCAAACGCGGCGTTCTCTATTCCCTTCACAGTAACAACCCGAGAGTCGGTAAATAGCTAACAAAAGCCGGTACAATAGCCCAATGCCAATGTTTGGGATAAATAAAGGAATATCTTTGAAGGAGCTGGCTTTTTGTGCGCAGACGCATTGTTGGTCGGAGGGTTGCACAAAACCGATCGGTAGCTGTCGGCTCGCAACTCAAAGTGTCCTCATGTTTGCCTACAATATTATTTTTATTGCAGTAATTGAGAGAAATAGTTTTACAATCGCCTGTGAACGGCCGACTCATCAACCCTCGGCAGACTTTCTAATTTTTATGACTTATGGCTTCGGTGTGCGGTTTTATTTGTCCCTATGAATAATAATAGAATAAGATATTGTTTTATTATAAACTGAATGTTTGGACTTTTTGGAATTTTATTGAACTAACTGTGATTAAGTATACCGACTATGACTTTTATACCTACCTAATCTGTATAATAACCGAAAAGTACATTTATGTATAACTAGGTGTTGCCCGCGACTCCGTCCGCGTTTACTTCCAAAAAAATTTATTCCCCTGGATACTGAAAAAAAGTATCATATGTCCTTCTCCTGGTTCTAATTGGTCGGTCTTGGTCATATTATCCACAAGTGCTTATTTTTCAAGTCAGTCAGTGAACTTTCAATGTCCAATATTTTTCTATAAAAATATAACTATTAAATCCATTTTCGGTATACCTATAAATTTATGTTCTAGCAGTAACAACTAGATATATTAATAAGATGCTTCTTCTTCTAATTGAGTATTTAAGTTTCTATAAACGTTACATATAAGACAGTTTACATATGAACAGTCCGTTTCTGTATTTAATATACAGTAAGAATGAGAAAAAAAATCTCATTAAATAGAATGAATTAACGTTATTAAAAATTGATCAGTTGATATGTCATACATTATTCGAAATAATTTTAAGTCATCTAATATTATAAATGTAATCGTAAGTCTGTCACCTGCCTGATGAAATGTAATACATAGTCCAGAGCCTAAGAAAGAATATATCCATGCTAATAATACACGCGAAAGTAACTCTGTCAGTCTGTCTGTTACGCTTTCACGCCAAAACTACTGAACCGATTGTAATGAAATTTGGTACACATATCTAGAGGCTGAGAAAAAACAAAGACTACTTTTTAACAAGAAAAAAGGGATTTTATACTTTTCATTTCGAACTTTGGAATTGTGAATTGCATCGTAGCCTTATTACTTTCGCTAAAAAATCGTGTTAAAAGCAAGTTATCTACCATTGTAATACGAAAATTCGTTATCACTTGATAACGCTTGAGGTGGTGTGTACTGTATACTTGTACAACATCCCGCTGTGCTTCTCCAATGTTGCCAAAATAAGGGTAAGACCAGAATAAATGTAACTCCATAATTGGCCACTTACTTTGAAAAGCCTTTCCGATTTGCACATAGAGTTCAGAACTTTAGACAGCACGCAATTCTTATTTTATTAATTGAGTAATAACATTTTTTTCATGATTTATCACTATGGACGTACATAAACCTACAATGACTTATATAGATATTAATATGTATAAGTAAAAAAATATTTTTCATACAAGCCATAATTTATTTACCTATCTATAGGTATAGTAAGAAATAAATGCAGAATTGGTTCCAAACATAATTTAACTACTACTAAAGTAATAAATCATTCTAAATGGCCATTATTTTTAAGATTCAAGTAAAACCGTCACCTTAATATACCTACTTGTTTTAACATTTAAACACGTAGAATTATGTTCCTTTGCAAAACGAATACTATTTCCTTTAGTATAGGTTTATATTTGTATTTAATACCTAACAATGAAATTAGAAATTACACTAAATCGTTCTTAACATCGCTACAAGTAAGTTTATTGACAAACTTATCAGTCACATAGAAAGGTAGTGTATTAATAAAATATGTTACGACTATCTAAATCTTCATCGCTCTACACAGGTTTCGTAAGGATTGAACAAATAAGGGTAAATCCGTTGATCGCCCGCGGTCATTGCTTGCTACCTATTGGCTATATTAGTGAAGTACTCCTTTCCTTCACCTTTCCTGTTCAAAATAATTACCTAATACTTCCTGTGCATTATGCAACAATTGTTGTTTTTCTTTTTAAAGTTATCCCTTTTAAGTGCTTAATATCTGAGCTTGTTTATTGTTACGTAATATTGATAGAAGTGTAAAACGAATGTTATTATACCCTTTTATTACTAGGTACTTCAAAGAAGGTTACAAGATGTTCTTGTATCACATAAAGGATATGATATATCGGTACCTAAGTAGAAACGATACTAATACCTACTAAATGAGTGTATAGTGTTGTAGGTATTCAAATATTATATGGAACATATTTAGTTTGTTATGATATTACGTTTAAAATTCTCAATATATGACGACATCACAAAAATAAAGTCATTTAAAAGTGTTACACGTACCTACGACACAATATTGCATTAATACATACTAAATCACTTATCGATATAAGGTAATATTTTCGCACTTCAGTTAAAAATATAGCTTACTTATAATATCAATTTATTTACCTACTGAATATATGCCTACATATTTACCTATTCATGATAAAACGTTCTCTTAACACATTTCAATCAATTAATGACGCCTACTAAACTTTTATACCAACGTTAAAAATCACCAAATTAAAAAATAAAGCTTGAGTTTAAAAAAAGAATGCAAAAAATAGTGAAAAAGCGCGCGTGAAATTTCATACTAGCGGTGGGTAGGGGAGACCAGGCTCATTACGGACACGTGAACCACCCCACATTTTACCCGTTACATTTGGCAATGAGTTATTGACTGCGCCGAAAGCTTATGTGTTCAACTGCTCGGTTGACTCCCGAAAAATGTCCGACTATATGTTCCTAGTCATAACGTTCATTTGTTACTCGATTGCTCGTGTTTACACGTTATATGCTATTTTTACAATGATAATGACACTTCTAATTTATGTAATCGATTAGATATCGGTTAGTTGTCAACACATAATAATTGTCTTTATTATTATTTTAAATTGATAATTGAATTTTTAGTTGACGATATAAGTAATTTATGAATAGTATTCTTTCTAATCATTACTAAGTTTAAGAATTTTATCATGTGTTGAGAAAAGAGTATCCAAGTAATTCTGACAAATATTTATTAGTACAAATATTATTAAGGATTTGATGGACATCTCTATAAAACTTTTATTGTTCTAACCGAACAAAATAACCGAATAAAATCCTTTCAAAACTGAAGTATCAAAATAACAATTACTAATATCGACGCTTCACTTGTATTAAATAATAACGCGTTAAAATTTGATTGATGATACGACAATTACGCAACAAAGGATCACTTGAACAAATCCTAACCGTTTTTCACTGGAGCCTACCGTATTTTCTAATTGAATCACGTGTGATTTATTATTGGTGTGATGATGTATCATTCTTTCAGCGGCAGCCGCGCTCCCCACGGCTTGCGGGGTATTATTGCTACAAATGTTCATATCCGCGCTTTTTAAATGGGGACAACTCGCCCCAGCCTCCCCTTAGTTCTTTTATTAAACTCGTTAGTTGATTTTTTGGGATCGAACTCGCAGTGTTTGATTTAATCGAACAAGGATTCGATATTAAATAAAGATGTGAGTCCTTTACACGATGTATGAGTCTGATATTTTGTTTGTGTTCCGAAATAAATTGTAGATAGACATGTAAAAAATAAAAAGCCTGTCATAGGCTTTTTATTATAGCGTTCACAAATAATATGACTTTCTATATTTAAAAGAATTATCAACATTGATGAACTACTTAATTAATATGAATTACTAACAGAAAATACTGCCATAAGAATGGGATCGCTTCTAGCCTCAACGGAGAAAATGACTTCCCATGTTACTCTAATAGAATACAGTGGTATTTAAAAAATAGTATCAGTATGTAATTGTCTGGGTGCAGATAAAAATAATCACAACGTTACAAGCCTAGCTTTACTTATCTATAATAACAAAACTACTTTAATTTTATTAATTTCGTAATGAAACCGTCAGATCAAAATATTAATATCTTTTTAGCATTTTAGTCTAATTAACTTATACCAATCCTTTTTTATGCGAATAAAGCTACACGCACAATGAACTTTCATACTTACACACATTCCACTGGTCACGAACTTAAGGCGCCGCCAACGCGACCTTGCATACAAGAAGTGAAGCCGCCTTTCTCTGCGCTAACATAGTGTGAAGTACTAGGTGTATACTGTATACGTATGGTCGTTATGCAAACATCGGATCAAACAATGGCCGAATGACAATGCGCGCATGAAGCGGAAACGGCTTAGCTGATGGCGCCTTGATGAAAATGCACTATCCGATAAATGTGTCGTGCTTATGAAATACACGGCACGTCGGAATACGCTGGATACATTGCGAGTGAAGTTGTTAGTTACCGGGTAAATACAGCAGTCGATAACTATGTGATGATATTAACATATAATTTATAATGTAGGACATCAAATTAAGACGTACCTATGTACCGTACCGTAGGCACGTATGTACCAATGTCTTAAAAAACTTATAATTAAATTAAATAAACATATGTACATATATATCTTACGTAGAATAAATATATATTACACAATATACAAACTTAGATGCTTGCTGTAATTTAGAAAACCTGGAAAAAAATGTCAACAAAAACCATTTTGTAATTGGCGACATATAAAAAAAATTGGATTTACTAAATCCTCCCTTGTATCAAGTTGTTTATAATACTTAATTACATGTAACTCGCCTCGCATTCATTGAATGTATAACAATACGTAAAACTTTATCTATTATTACAGACACAGCTTCATTTTAAATTTTGATATTCAGCACGAACGAACCGTTCTATACCGTAGCTAAAAATTACTTCAACTTCCTTTATGAATGCTCGGTCCCAAAACATTTCGTTTACTTCAATGCTAACTTAGTTACATCTATATAAAATGTTTCTATAAATTTTGTGTAAACAATTTTAATGATTGCAATTTTACAAAGAAATTCAAACCTAGAACGGCCCCGCGAGGGTTGTCACACAACGCATTTCCGCGCCGCTGCCCGCGCACAAAACCCACGCGCGGTCTGCGACGTCCCCAGTCACCGGTTCTATCGGAACCAAACGCTAACCAAAGTGCGTACTGCGTAGCTGCTAGGGCTGCCACCACTAAATAAATATTACTTTTGCCCTATGAAACAACTTTAAGCAGTTCAATTGTCTCTTTGAATTCATAACAATCGAGCAATTTACTGGAGGAGTTAAAAAAGGAAAATATAATTACCTACTAAACTTGGACTATATTTTTTTTTACATGAAATGTCTCAAGGAGCTAATACTTATATCATATACCTATACTGTGAAAGAATTTACAATGAGACAGAAGTTGCATGGAAAATCATTATTTTATGATTTTCAGTTTAAGTTGAAACTGCAAAAATTTTTAACAGACTGGTGTCTGTTAAAATTTTTCCCCATAATATTTTCCCGTGTAATCATCTAAAGTAGATTCACAATATAAATAATAGTAGAAACAAATAAAATAAACAAATTTCCAAGTTAGAAGTATAGCGTAGCAGCCCTAAGTCTCAAATCACGGGCAAGTGACGACGCAGACGCCCCACGGTGCCGCTGCGATCTGTGCGACGCCTTTGATTAACGCCCTAGTGGCAGCCCTGAATCATCTCGATTGCTGTTGACAATTATTTATAGTATAGTTGCAAATCTAACGTTTTGAAATATAATTAAAAGTATACGACTTGTATGTAATTGTTTCGTAAAATTCATTAGGCTATGTTTATTTTAATAAAGTTTTCAGCACTATCTACTTAAGTTCGATTTTTAATGCCTCATAATATAATTATAACCACCTAAAGCGATCTCGATCGATCTCCCGTTCTTTTCATACTGCTTTAGAGTCCAAGTCAGATTAATATAAAGTAATATATAAAGGTGCGAATTAAATTTAAAAATGATTTAAACGTTACGTTTACGTTTAAACTTTAATCGGGTAATATTTTACACAATAACACTATTTAAGCAGCGAGCAGAAATAGACTGATTGAACTTGAAGCATTTCTGTATTTCTATTTAATAATTAATTATTAGGAGTGTTTCTTTTTCTATGCTATATAGACAAAAATCCCATATCTCATCCATTCCATCATAAGCTTACTCAAAGTATAATTCGATCGATTTATAATAACGATCTAATAGCTTTGGTTGAAGTAATTTACTTTACTTCTGACCCGTTAATATAGTCTACATATTATGGAGAATCTACATAATATTAAGATTATACTAGCTTCACTAGCCCGCGACTTCACCCGCTCAGAAAAGTGACTTTGGGCATCATTTTTGAAAATGCTTAACCTGCACCAACAAACGTTCAGCAAGTTCAACGTTTGCCATACAACAATTGCCATAACTTTTTTATTTATCAACCAATTGACATGAATTAAACACTAAATGTTGAGTGAAGCTTACCAAAATATATCATTGAAAACCCCATCTAGATAGGATAAGTCGTTTCTGAGATTAGCGTGCACAAACAAACAGACAGACAAACAAAAATTCAAAAAATCATTGTTTTGGGTTCTACGAGTATTGCGTTAATAAAGGTCTCCTATAATATATTTTCTCATATATCTTCCATGTGCAGACAGCGACTCGTTACGTTTTTATTATATGTATAAATATAGATTAACGGATCAGAAGTAAAGTAATATTATAATGAACTCAGATTACTACTATACGAACCCGTATATATTACCGTCGTTCATTAGTAAGCGTTGCATTGGGGAGAAAAAAATCGAAATTATCGGCAATTGGCGCTAACAATTATTTTAACCGACGCAGTAGGTACTTGGGGGTAATGTATCGTGACCATACCGCCACGGTTAACTGGTTTCGATTAATTGGCCAGCATGGAAGACGTAATGGACTTTTGATAATACTATTTAATATTACCTTATACAGGGGTTTTTTTAAAGTAAAGCTAAGTTCTTTCTGTTGCCTACATTTAAAATAAGGGTAAAATGGAAGGACCAACATGAACTAGAGATTGGAATAAAGAGCGAGAAAAATAAATTTGGATGAGTTTTCTGTGGGACGATGAACATTGATTACAATATTTGATTCAGTTATACGAAAAAATAAAACGATAATAAACAAGCTATTAAAAACATTATTTAAAGATACAAAATAAATTTGTTATCTAAAATATTTTTAAAGAGTAAAAGAGTACACTTAAAGTATCGTAATCATTGTATCATGTATGACTAAAACTTTATATTAAACTAAAATATTAAAATATAAATAGTCAAAAAACTTAAGACCCACCGAAAACGTATGCTTCTCTGCCTGCAAGTACCTTTTATAAACAAACCCATAGTCAAAATCTGACACAATACAAAATGCACATATCACTATCATTTACAAAAAAACTTTTAAACAAACATATTTTCTTCAATATAAATGTTTATCGCGCATCATTAACCCAACGTCAGCTGTAGCCTGTAGACTCGCTCGCACGTTTTACAGTCTCAAATAAAAATACAATAAAGACATAAACCGTATCTCCTGTGGCTTACCTAATGATCGCATTTATTTTGCCTTTAGAACAAATAAAATTAATTCTATTAGTTCATTTGCTATGTTAGCGGGAGATTAGATCTAGTTTTTTTGCAGTCGGAAGCTTTAAGACACCACGCGTCAAAAAACTATTTTAATTAACATATGTGGAAGAACATACGTTGTTTATCAGAGAATAGACAATTTATTATCATATGCATAAAAAGTATTTATTTTTAGTAATTTTACTATAATAATTAAAATGTTATTAACCCTTATAGCTAATAGCTATTCTCCATGTTGTTTTCGCCCTTTTTTGCACTTAAAGGTAGCCTAATCTTAAAAGTATCTCTAAACCGAAGTAAATACAGTAGGCGTAAGATATATACAAGAGATAGATATACTTATAAGAGATATACAGGCAAACTAAGTTCTGTTCACATTTATTTTACAAGGTGGTAGAGCCTTGCCAACTCCCCACAAAACATCATTGCGTTTCGTCTGGTAAGTGGGAGTATCATAATCTCATTTGTTTTTCCTTTATCCTATCCTCCAATCCTTTTAGTCATTAGTACTTTCCTTTTCCCCTTTTTAAAGACGGGCAGTGAATTCGTGAACTTATTTCGCTGTCCAGCACTCGAATCTCCTGCGTAGTTGAAGGCCATTAAATAAAAAATATAATAGATGTATATTAACTAGAACAACTGAACAAAATGTTCACCTATTCTACCTTGGAACTTCGCAAGGGCACATCTTATCAATAAAAAGGCTGCTACAACCAACCTGCTGCTATCCATGCGCCAACGCTGAGACCAATAAATTATATTTACAATCAACACTAAGACGATAATTAGAATAAAATAAAGGTTTTTTCGTCCGTCAGCTGCGAGCGTGACCCGCGATCAATTAGCGGCGTTTATCAACCTGCTGTTTGGCCATTAATAACGGGTTGAACGGTTTGTCTGCATGTTACACAGTTGTTTTAGTGATACCGATTGCCTTTCCGGTACGGAGTTCGTTTGGTTTCTTGGGTTAGTTGTGTGGGTTGATAAAAGTTATACCTTAAATAGTATGAAATTTTAAGCAAAGCTTTTAATGCAGAAGGTGGTAAGGCCGTACGACTGATTTTGGGTTAATCGTAATAAAATATTTTTAAAGTTTGAACTGTATTTCATAATGTATACAATATGCTTTATATCCTAATGTTATGTAAATTAACATGCTTTTTGTATGTATACAATACAATTCATATAGGTACCTACACATTTAATAATTTATTGATTTAAATTTGAATGATTTAAAATAACACTCGAGCTGTGTTATTTTTAATTAATTACCTATGTAATATTACTTTAAAGTTGAATCATTCAACAACGTCCACATAATTAAGAGAATTGAATATTACAATTATCACAATCATCTTAGTTCGAAATTTTATATCTTAGCATAAGCCGAAAATCAATACCCAAACAGCCGCCAAAATTTCAGTATTCCCGTTAAAACATAAAGCGGAGGCGAAATAAGTAACAAAAGAACGCGAGTCCTGGAAGAATAATAAGTATCAGTATCGTTTATCGGAAGCGGTGTCGTGGTGCGGTGTCGGCTGACTCCGACCGAACAGCTTAAGAGCTTGTGAAAATTCATTTAATCGTACTATCTTTGGCCCGCGGTTTTACCCGCACAGTTCCCGTTCCCGGGGCTATATCAGGATATAAAGGGTCTCATCTATTTGCCTGACAAATTGCAACATAATCCATTCAGTAGTTTCGAGTAATATATATGTTGGAGACTGAATATCTGGACGTCAAATAGAACCTATTTGGGCGTATTCAGACATTCAATTGGCAATCGATAAAGAATACAGTTTTAAAAAGATAACTGTCAAAATGCAGAATTTGATAATGGGATTCTGAATTGGGAGTTGAAACCGAGACGACGATGCGGTTGGCCAATTGAAGACTGACTTCGCCGCGTTCACGATATTCAATGCTCCACTATTTCCTGTGACGAATGTCGAGAGCCTGGTGTCGCCCACGATATGAAGAAACCCCGTGCCATCCTCGTTTTATATAAGTATAATACGTCCATCCGTATCAATTTTGTATTTATAATTAATAATATTAGTAAGGATTGTGGTCGCTGTCACCAAAAATATGCATCCATTTCAACATGATTTTGGTGTTATGCTTCTCTACAGATAACTGCTAATTATGTACGAAACCTTACTTCATCTATAAATAACATTACTTAATTATAAAAGAGGATTATTGCAGCTTCCTAGCGATCGTCGTAGGCTAGATGACTCCAACACCAGGTCACTTTAATCTTTGCTTTCTGGTATAATACAGTAAAACATATTCTAAATATACCGTTCACCAGCTCTTGGGGCACTGCAAACTCAGCGTACGATCCTATCAGCGGCGTCAATTGCCCGTGCCAAATGCCACTTGCCCGCCGCACCCCGCACTCCACACCCCCGCACCCCTGCGTCATCTGGGAGCATCTTATCAGAACAAGGCTACGTGATTGAATGTTTCCGCTGATGCCTCGAAACGATAATCTTCGGTAACATCAGCGGGTTTGCTACGATATAATATACTGTGGAATTTAAATGAAAATTGTACTACATTTTTTTATATGATAATAAACTGGATTGCAGAGAAGCAACGTCATTTTTAAAACAAAAACGGAAACTGAATGTAACCATTATTTTATCAATTATAATAGCAAGGTTAGTTACCATTTTTGAAGTCTTTCTTTCTACTAGTTTGTTTATAAAATGTTGAATTCTGGAAATTTTAAGATACAGCCAACATTATAAGTATGGTAATGATACAACTTACTAGTATAAGATATCATAAAACGCCGAATTTTATTTTTTTAACAAGCTACAAATACTTAAGAACCTAGTCTGATTAATTTCACCATTTGGAAAAATATATGCTAATAGAAATATTTTGCTTCTAATACATTAAAAACCAGGTTGCCCTATAAAAATATAGTACTATAGAGTATAGCCCAATAAAAAATATATATAATGTAATACCACATTGTATTATTATAGGTATTATATTGTAGGAAATTTTGAAACATTTTTAATCAGATATATTAAGTATAATACAAGCATTAATGCGGTTAAAACCTCGAATCGCGGCTAGTATAAAATATATTGTTGTTTGATATCACTCGAGGGAGTTTATACAGGGCTGTGGGTGGAACGTGGTCGCATCTTGGTATACGGCTTTAGTATAAGAGATCGGCTTTGTGGAGACTTTTAAATTTATATCTTTTAAAATTTAAGTGATATCGATGCTTGTGTGTTTTACGTGTCATTTCAAAGTGCCCGTTTATATATTGTAAGGAAAGTTAAAAATATTAATCCATTCGACACAGTATCTACTTTTGGAAATTGGCAGAGTATTAAAATACATAGTCTTAAACAATTTGGTGCCTAATTATAAAATCGATTTTGATTTTCGATCGGTACTGTTTATTTTTAAGGTACCCCATAAACAGTTTTGTTTTACTTATAAAATTAATAATCTATTTAAGTGTGAATTCTGCTAATATCATAAACGCTCAAGTTTCTGAGATGGTAATATCTTTATTGCTCTTTCACACAAAAATGTGGCTTAAGTTTGGCATACTTTTTATCAAAGTGAGAAAATACATTCAAAAACGCGGATAAAACTCCAGCAAGCGGCTAGTATCCATTATTGTTTCTGTTTCCTCCATCTCCTACGTCACAGGATCACTGTTATCGGTCCCGATAAAGCAACTTTGACGGAGCATTATACGACAGGTTCGGAACGCACCATTTGTTCTACATTATGTTAACGTGTGGGATTCTATTATACATTTTTCAAGATAATGCTTTATTTCTACAGAGAATAAATTGAGATCTTATCTTTGGAGAAGGCCGGATTGAAGCACCAACCTCTATTGGTTGGTACATAGATGTATAAGGCATACACTGATAGTCCCTTAATTATAATCGGTCTGCCGTAAGTGAAGCCAAGACTGTATATATATGTTAGTGTAAAAAGCGTGTTCTTATACTCGATGATACGCACACAAGCCCACCGATAATGAATTTCTGAATAACATACATCCCGACGACGATCAATCTAAGTAAAGAAAGGGCTTCACTTTGCGTGATCTTAATGCTGGGTTCAAGGTGTTATTATCATTTTATGGGTTGGTACTTATAGCAATGATTTAGGTTAAGTTATCATCAGGTTAAATTGACCATTAACTGCTTTAGTTTCTAAACAGAAAAACAAGGTATTTTTCTACGTTTCTTTAAATCAATAAGATCCTACGATAGAATATTTTATTAATCAGACCTATTCACGGTAAATCATTTGTCGTAAATTTGTATGCCACTAATATTAGTGATTAGGTTTATATAAATATATATTTAGTTATTAAACAATATCATTACCCATATAACAGTTTAAAAAGCCATACATATATAAATTAAAGCGGATGGAAAACCAACAGAGCATATAATTTAAGTTTATAGGGTCATTAGACGGCAGAAGGTGAGCGGGCATTTGTTTGAACCGAACAATTAACCCGTGAAAAGATAATCGATTGTTTCTTGCTTTAATTTGGTTTGAGTTCTTGGAACTGGGGACAGAAGCGTTCGTTTGGTTTGTTTTAGGCTTAGATAAACAAATAGTTTCGATGAGATGTAGAATAATTTTATCAATAGTTTAAAAAAATTTTACCCGCATTCATGCATGTACTGTACATATTATAAAACTTCTTGAATCACTCTATCTATTAAAAAAAGTGCATAAAAATCGTTGCGTAGTTTTAAATATTTAAGCATATATAGGGACAGACAGAAAAAAGCTACTTTCTTTTGTACTATTAAATAATAATCCCTGACGCTTATTTTAACATAGTCCCATCTTATACTACGCTAAGCAGAGCTTGTGTTGTGGCTTGTAGGTAATGCATACGTCATTATACATACGTAATTTTCTTTTTTAAACAATTACAGATAATACATAGCAATACCTAAGCCCTAGAAAGGTGCAAATGTATATTACAAATTTATTTTTCCATTGTAGATAGAGGCATTTTCGTTACCACTACACCAAGCAGTCGTCACAGAAGTTTGTGCATTCCAATTTGGTACAAGGGTATACCATAATTTTAAACTCATATGCCAACATGTTTCATAAATAAACGGAATTTAACATGACGTCACTTTATATACGATCCTGAAGCCAATATAAAGCAGCCGAATGCAAGTCTAGAATGCCCGCAACTTTATTGCGAAGTTCGTGATCGAATCGCAACTATTTCGAATCAAAAGCGACGCACAACGTGCAGATGGTTACTCGGAAAAAAAGCCATCAGATTTTCCTGTGGTTACCAAAAAAAAAGAGAAACCTATCAGCCGTACATAGAGAGGCTGTGACTTTATAGCCGGGATAACGAAGCCCAAATCGGAAAACGGTTCGAGTTTTGCGATACAATTCTATTGTTTGCTATTTCTGGTGCCTGGGTCAGCGCTGAGGGATTAAGGAAACGCAGTGTGGTAGGTGTTATGGTATTTACGCTAACTCATACGCAAATCAAATTTAAGCACGCCTTAAGTAGAGTAATTTTGATTTTATTGCGAACTGTCAATTCGGACCTACTTGAGATGTACTTAAATTTTAAAAGCGTTTCAGTATTCCGGTACTAAAGTATTAATTAAAGCATTAAATAATAGTACCTAAGTAGCTACTGCACCACATATGTCGTACTTGAAAAGTTGTTAAGAACATTTACCGTTTTAAAAATAGAATAATTATCTAATTGATTTGATTTATTACATATTACCTATATATAAAGATAATCATTGACTGTACGGTACATCGTTTCCACTAATATTTTTATAAGACTATAGATATGCTTATAAAATATTTACATATTAAGACTTACCTAAGTGAAGACCACTCTAAAAAGTATCTACTCGCTTACATTTAAATATTATTTCTTTATTTTTTTTCTATTCTTTATTCTTGCTTTAGAATTGCGCAACGTTCTTACAACCGGAAGCTCTAGTAATATTTCTATACTTCGAACCAAAAATCGTTGTAGCGAAATAATCCGCTTATTTAAATTTGAAAAATTTTTAAATTTTCGTTCCATTCGCACTCATTGACGCTGGTTTTAATAAATGTCCGGTAGTCTGGTTCAGTGTTGCATAACAGTGATATGCACGTAATCTGTCATTTTGACGAAGGTCATGATGGCGGACGGACGCGTGCCGGAACACGCTCATTTAAACGTTTTTTTTTTGCAAAATTAAAAGGACGTTTTTATAAAATGTTGCAACGTTTATTGGCGAAATATATTACAGCGTTTGATTTATTGATTGCAATTCATATTTAATTTAATTGGTGTCTAATGAACATGATATACAGATCACTTTTGTCATTATAGACCAGATTAATGTATAGGATATATTAGAACAAGTAACTTTACAAAAATTGCGTCAGGATTGCCATTTGCACTAAGCTATAATCAAGGAGGATACTATTTCTTCTGTCTGTTTCAGTTTTAGACTAAGTATTTCACACTCTGTACACTTATTGTTTCCAATACTTAACTTCAAATATTTGAGAATGTCATAGGAATATTAACTCAAGCAAAAATATAGTTTTTCTTCTTTACACAGCTTTGTATACTGATAATTGATCGATCAAACGAGCCCGCCGAAGGCGGGCGAAGTTCGATCGTAATTATATGAAGCGTCTCGTTCGAAGATGAT
>JADANM010005346.1:5995750-6036401 GCA_026213755.1 Eurema hecabe | reverse complement strand
GTAACTGTGTACCGTAAAACATCTTCCAATATCCAACACACATAAATTAAACAGCCGCCAAACATCGAACACCTTAGCTTACAGCATATTAATTCAGTCAATTAGCGTTAGAGGTGAGGCATTAGCACGTCATTAAGTCCGACAATGTCCTAATCGCGTTCTGACATCGCAAGGAGTGTGTTTGACAGCTGTCAAATTGGATCACATCTAGCGATGTGTGCCTTCGAGCGAGGGGCGAATGTCATCGAGTTATATTAATTAGTTATGAATTAATCGTATGTTAAACGACGTTTTATGTTATAAATATCTTTGTATATTATTCAAACAATTAAATTAATAATATACAAGCTTAGTTTGCTAACCCTTTTAAATGCCCGCAATAGTCAGTTTTAAAGTCTTGTATATCTATAGGCGAACACCATCGTATCAAATAAATTATGTATCTGGCAACTACAGAAGTAATTTTGCTGTCAAGAAAAAATTGAATATTACGCATTTGAATAGTTTACTTAAAAATCGTCTAAGGAAAGTCAATGTTTTAATAGCAAAAAAAAAACTTATTGTTTTTCGACGCTTGAAAGCGTTACACTGCTTTGTTAACGTAACCGGTACGTTTGTTGTTTTTTGAAACTAATTGAAAAACTGAAATTTTGGACAGCATGAAGGGTGTTTTTCTTAAATATAAAAAAGTCCCATCATAAAGTAAATTGTCAATTTCTTATTACATTTCTCGCCAATACAAAGTAAATATCTACCTCACAATATAACCTCAAAATATCATGAGTAAAATATACGTCATAGACTTGAAAAATGTTTTTAAATTATATTTATAAAAACAACATCAGCAATTGTTTATATTTTTGACGATAGAAATATTTAAATATTTAATTTGCACAAAATATTTTTATAAGAAACAGAATACAACTTTACAACATGCCATCACATAACATAATATGTACAATACTGCATAAACGTAGAATATAAACATTCTTTTTCTTCTTTTATACATTTTAACTGAGGTGTTGACAGTAAAAATGTACCTACCGTGAAATTTACCATAAACAAAACTTGTTGATGGTTCAATTTCTGTTCTAACTTTTTTAATAAACTTTTACTAGAAATGGTTGAATATGACTGGTTTTTTTGATATTTTTAATTTCTTCTTACCCCGATTAATATCATGAAAACGAAAATAACTAAAATAAGGATAAAAATTCGAGATACTAAGTACATATTCAGTCAGCTATTTTTTTTTTAAACATAGCTGTGTGTGCTGTTAAAACTTTAAGAACTACAAAAAATGCCTCTTATTTTGGAAGAAGATACAGCAACACTTCAGTAGAAAGAGCTTAGCCCCTTTAAAATAATATAAACAATTTTCTATCAAAATCAAGTCTGGCCTAGAAATACGTAAGTACATCCGAACCGAAGTCGAAAAAAAGGAATTTCCTCCAAAAAACCCTAAAGAAAACATTCATTAATAATCGTTACATAAATCAATGACACTGTCATAGCGTGTCATAAGAAGGGTGTAGAGTTGAATGAGGAAATTGTGAGCTCGTAAAGCTTGTACGGGGAACATTATGGGGTTATTTATTTAGACGCGGTGGCGCTCCGGGCCTGGCACCGCGTGCACATCACTCATACGTCATATGAACTGATCAGTTTGATTCACCGTGATTTTATAATCGTTCGCCGGCTCTTGGGCGATGCTTTTGGCGGAATACGTTTCATGGTTCACGGTTTAGTTTGGAGGAGTTTATCGAGTCGGCTTTTGGCGTGTTGCTTAGTTGGAAGGCTAGTGATGTTATCTGTTTGGTAGGTAATAGGCAATACTTTGTTTTATTCTATGTCAAATGTTACTACTGCATCTTTGGCCAAAAAAGAATCTATTAGAGATAAGAAAAATGATAGTACTTATCACAGACAATTGTCGTGTTAATCTTTACCTAAATGAAATGGTTATATTAAGCAGTCACACTGATAAGTCAACATTCCCCAAAAACCCTACCTAAATTGATACACGTTAACATTTAGCTACAACTCCAGCGCCGTAAGTGTAAACATGTCCTGTTAATAAACTTGGATAGGCCGCAACAAGCGGACTCATGTAAACGTCCATTTTTAACGAGCGGCGCACACCGCCCGCAGAAAGTAGCCTACACATGAAATCACGTATGAATGAGGCCTTTTTTCAGTTTTTTTTCGCGTGTATCCAGCGGTGTGCCGCTTCAGGGCCCATTAAAGCTTACATGTCACCCCCTCCCCCGCCTCCCCTCAGCACCCCGCGCCCCCCCGCGCCGCCGCGGCCGTCGGGAAAAAATCACAAAATCGGTATTGGCTGCATCCCGCAGCGCGCCAAAGCGCTCCACAATACAGCTTTGACGGACGGTCATTTAATATTAACTGTGGTTTTTCCGCAGATGGAAATGTTTTTTTTATTGCCGACGTTATGCCTTGATGAAGTGGTCGCACCGTTGTTTGTGACGCGCGCTGATGTGTTGTGGATGAGTTGCTCTTTTATGCTCTTCACATTTGAATTTTCATTTCGAGCGCTTATTTGTTGAACATGCGATCCCATTTCGATGGTCATCGTCTCGCAAATAAAAACCGTCCTCGCATTTCGTCCAAGTTGAGAGTTACTAGTCTGAAAAACCAGTTATTTTTTGATAGACAATTTGTCGTAGCATCGATGTAGCAGTAAAAAATTCATTCGACACGCAAAATTGAAAACGAACTGGCAATAAATTTTTGAACTTTCCGAACAAGTGATCAAAATTGAACTACAAAAAGTGGGCTTTCGGCGAAAAGAGAACGACCGCAGATTGAATTTATCGCTTTCACTCACGTCCAAAACAGTTTATGTACGGAAATAAATTATCCTTTTAATTACTATTTTGTTATTGCTGGATTTAAAATGAATTTTACAATGGATTGTAAGGATACTTGTTTTATGTGAACTTTTCCTTGATTCTGTGCGGAAACATGATATTTATTACGGTTTTTAATGTAACTCTTTACGGATTGAAATTATGTTTGATAAAGTTTGTTTATATTTAAGGCCCTTTTGTATAGGTTAAAATTCTAACCTCGAAATACTTAAATGTGTTGTGCTTATTCAATTCAGTTGTTTAGTAGTTGTATTGTTTTAATACTAAAAAACAAATGAAAAAAACATGTTTTTGTTTGCTTACAATTTTGCTTATAAGTATATTTATAAATTTTATTATTCAGATAAAACCATAGATTAGTCTCGCAAACT
Source organism: Eurema hecabe (assembly GCA_026213755.1). NCBI lineage: Eukaryota > Metazoa > Arthropoda > Insecta > Lepidoptera > Pieridae > Terias > Terias hecabe. The sequence continues at coordinate 6,033,139 of JADANM010005346.1, read as the reverse complement.
TATTGCTGAATTTAAGAAAAATAAATTCTACGATATACATCAATGCAATAAAAATATTTATTCATACTTATTTTATCTTTAAGTTATTTATTATAACCATATCCAAATAATTGTCATTGTCAAATGTACTAGTATCCAACGCTATAGTCATTGTTTTAATCTTTTTGTATAAAATTTACGAAGGTAAGCTATAGACACTATAAAATACTGTAGGGTATGTGAATTAACTTTGGCGGTACATGTGAAACTTCCAACACTTGGCAGTTGGTTTTACGGCCATTAAAGTGATATCATTAATCTGCGTGTTTCCTTGTAAATAAATAACGAATACTTAATCGATAAATCCTATTTGCAAGGTTTTAAACATAAGATGAGTGTGAGTATTCATGTGAGCTTACGATTTAAAAACTATGTTTAAGTTTTAAACAGGAAAAAATAATTATACTTTTCTTAATAAGTATTAGTTTGACGTAAAAAAACAAATGTAGGTACTTAAATATTTTAATTAATAATAGTTCGTTTGTTTCAGGTAAATCATTCACGCTGACCATCACAGTATCAACGACTCCACCCCAAGTTACGACCTACAATAAAGCTATTAAAGTTACCGTTGATGGCCCGAGAGAACCCAGGTCCAAAACCAGTTAGTATTTCTTTGAATTAATGTATTAATATACTCTTTTTTATAATTGGCTTTTGATGTGTGATAATGTCAGGATAAAAAGTATCATTTTTCGTTATTCAGGGTCTAATCTACGTTTATGCTGAACTTAAACTAAAAATGAACTTATTCCAAATTCTAGTAATGTCAACTTGGGTTAAAAACCGATAAAACTGCAAAAATTTAGTAACTAATTAATGATACTGAAATAGGTTATTAGTTTATGAGCTTGAAGCCGAAGACTGACAAATAAACAGACTCAAAACACACTTTATTTTCTGCATTATGAAGTAATTAAATAGTTCTTTAAAAGGGACGCAGAGTTTTTTCTTATACAAATAGCTTTAAACTGCAGAAAAAAATATTTATATGTCGCATAAGATATTTGACATGTCTATTTATTTTATCAGATATTATGGTTATTATTATATAACACTTATTCAATCAATAAAATAGTTGAGTGTAAAGATTTCTTTGGTTATCTACTTTATGTAATAAAAAAATGTTCTATTTTAAAAACTAATCAGTGTAAGATACTTAATGAATTAAATGAAATCCTATCCTAATTTTCGTATCTATACATATAGATATAACATATATAGAGAGTAATTTAAATAGTTGGACCAGGACGACGGTTACAAATGGGCGTGCGTTCCCTCTCGGAAGCACTAATGCTCGATCAATCCTCATCACTGAAAGAAATTAAACTAATTGCTCTGCTCCGAAGGGTTCTAACTCTTTGTACACTCGCATTCATGGAGTGCGTATTCACTGCGTTTTTATATGCGTTTAAATGTTAGGAATTAGAAATTATTGGCAATGATGCGTTATTGATATTACGATGGTAGGTGTAGATTGTTTGTTACAGGAAAACATGTGATATTGAATGTTTACGTTTATCACTAATCGTTCTATTTATTTAACAAATTCGCAGAACTGTAGGTTTTTTGCTCCTTAATATAAATTAAAGAAGTAACAATAAACCACGCGAGTTTAATGTAAAAATCTGTATGTAACTATATCGTGTATGACGCAATTCAAGCCAAGCCCTGTCTAACACCCAAAAACACAGACTATTGAATATCTTAAACAATGTTGTCGATGAAAAATGCGAAGGATGTATCCGTATTTCGCTAGACGAGTGAGGGTAAAGGCTGTAATGAATCGGTTGTTTAATTAATTAGTCAAGAAAGGGCCAGGCTCCGCACGTGTGTGCATGCCATGCATATTGATTTATTATGCCTCCAGCCTCTTCGGAGGCGATAAATTATTTAATTCTAAGTTCCGACGCATGTAGATAGACGTACGTTTATTAATGAGTCCAACGATGTTACGCTTTCGATGGAATGAAAGTTGGGGTATTGTTTCGTATGTGTTTGTTCAATTGTAATTTGTAAGGGGTAATCTCGGGATTTACTGAAACGATTTTAAAAATTCTTTCAACAATTAAAAGCCACATTATTGCTGAGTGTCATAGGTTATATAGAAAGGATTGTTAACATTATGTCCAAGTGGGCACGGGTCCGTTAGTTATTTTATATAGATACAATCATACAATCGGATACTAAGCTTACCATCTATGTAAACTTCATAATAACGGTTTTTGTCATAAAAATGGCAAATTCATAATTCATAGAATATATAAAACTCTATTCGTCTTTTCCAAACTTATATAAGAACACTATATGATAATTTATTAATGTCAAATGATCAAAATATACACCTCTATTGAAATTTATTGTTAATAAAATCGAAATAAGAATAATAAACAATACTGTTCATGTTTACAAAAACTTAAAACGCAATAAAACATAAGACTTCACAACATTACGCAACATACATGTGTGTTGAACGTTACATATTTATTAAGAAATCAATTACAGCGCAGATTCAACAAAAACGCTCGCTTCATTGTTTCCCAACTATTTATAACCCCGGCTGGGTGGTTCGGTTTACAGCTTTACAGCGCAGTAGCCGCCTACAATTTAATAATCCTATAAACGATGTTTTTCTTAGCTATTTCGGATGCAGACCACCTACGCTCTAACTAACGCGTTCATAACGTCGGCCTATTGTTTACTTGTCACGTAAACATTAAGTTATTACAGCATATCCTTTAAGTATTTTCGTCGATGGTACGGCTAGGATATGTTATCTGCTTACAGTTTAATGGAGATTGTAGATACAGATTATAAATTTATATAAGCTAGTAGAGACGATGCGTAAGATAGATATTGAATTTATCTGAATGATTGCTACTAACTATTGAGGTATAAGGTTTTGAGTACGGAGTTGTTTATATTTATACAACGTATACTATCATTGGTCATTTGTCGCAAATGAGCTAGCAAACTAAGCGTTACCTTCGAAGCGGTGAATATAACAATATCCATAGCACAGGATTTAAAGCAAGCCGTGGCTAACTATTTGAAATACTTCGCATAATAAATCTAACTAGACCGGACGCCACCCCAGTATAATCCTTTAATCAGGTCCACGGTCGTGCACCCTATTTTTCCCTCCATACCCCCTTGCGCCCCTCGACTGGAAATGACAGTTTCTAATTCCAACTTGCCATGAAAGTGTGTAATTGTTGCGCCGTTGATTTATACGCGAACCTTTACCGAGGATGTGTGCAATTATCGTGTGCGTGTGTGCGTGTGTGTGTGTGTGTGTGTGTGTGTGTGTGTGTGTGCAGTGCTCTCGTTTGCATGTGTGTGTGCGCATTTGTTACTATTGGTAAGTTTTAATTACAGTGACAGTGAGAAAATTATTTGAAAACAAGACGTAAGTTTGTAAATGTTTTTTCCTTATTTAAACAAGAAGCGTTGTTACCTAATTAAAAACTTATCGATTCGTTGGCAAAAGAGAAATTCTTAAAATGAGCAGAAGTGACTGTTATACATTATAATACGTTAGACGTAGACTATAGAAATGGTAGTTCTTAAATTATAAATCGAATAAAATTTGATATTTAATTATAAAGTATACAAAGCCGCTTTTGTCAACATACTCTCTGCTGATTCTCTTATTATTAATATCTAGTAGTAATAGTTTATGTTGTGTTTTGAAAATCAAGACTTACTATTATTAATGCCAATTCGCTTTATATTTACGACAATAAATTTGTCCCAACATATCTATATAAAATAATATATCATCCTATTGTTTTAAACTTTTTAAAAACGTCAATATTTCACCATAGTACCAACCTATATTTAAATAGTTAAAAAATACAGTACTTCTTATTATATCACCCGTAATAACCATCATATATCAATCAATAATAAACCGTTTATCGCACCTCGAGTTAATTAACATAAATGACGTCACCATACAATATACAATCGAATTCTCTACATACGTCGTTACTGAACGCGTTAACAAATTCCGACAGTGTCTAGATTGAGTTATGTCAAGTGAATGCTAGGCGTGTAGGCAGAATAATTTGCGCGATTGAACACCTGCCGGTATCGAAGTGTCTCGCAAGGGGACTGCCAAATTTGTATCATCGTTCATTAGACTAGTATGTTGCATTATTTAATGTTATATGCAGCTGTAGTGTCGTACGTACATGAGCTAAAAGGTACAGTTGCTTGTTAATACGTCAATATACGTAAATGTTATAACCCGATATAGTCAAGTTCATTATTTCCAAAGAGTTTTAGTTATATGTTATTTCAGTGCAAGGCAATATCGTTATTGAAATAAGTTAAATATCTTTTTGAAACTGTAATTATATCCAAAGGATTATATCTAAAGGAAGAACGCCTGCCGGTATCGAAGTGTCTCGCAAGGGGACTGCCAAATTTGTATCACCGTTTCATTAGACTAATATGTTGCATTATTTAATGTTAGATGCATACGTACATGAGGTAAAAGCTAGACTTGCTTGTTAATACGTCGATATACTTAAATGTAAGCTTTGTTCTTCATGAAAGGAAAACGTTTTTGATTTTATTACACAGGAAAGGAGTATAGTTAAGTAACTAGTGTAAAAAGATAAATTTTGAAAGTAGATAATTAAATTACCTTTTTTTAACTCTAGTTATACATAAAACAATGTTGAGAGTAAGTGATGTATTTTTTTATTATACTTACCGCCCAAGTGTAAGACTCCATAGTCTTAAACAGAAAATTTCGGTAATTGTAATTGAAATATGTCACTTCTATTTGAGTGGAGAAATTAACTTAAAGATAAATGACCTTTTTGATCACCAACCTTTTTATTTTTATTTTTTTGTACCTTATTGACCTATAAGTACTTAATAATTAACATCTTATATAATGTTATAGCTGCGCAAAAGACATAAGCTCGTTAAAAGGGAAAAAATGTACCACAATATGAAAGCACGTGACGCGAATGATTTGTGTCTAGACCTTGATTAGGGCCCGATTGGATTGTAACGCAATTCGGATGTGCATCATCGGACCTACAAAACGGACTAAATCGTCGATTAACTAAGTGCAATGTTAAAGCAGGTTTCACTGAAAATTCATTGTCTTTCAACCTACATTCAAACATGATAATTACGTTTATCGAATAATATAAAAGTTATAAAGTTTGTTACTCTTTCACGCAAAAACTACTAAATGGTTTTGGTAGAACTTTGGGATGCAGGTAGATGAGACTACATTAACATAGGTAGGTATAGGATAGTTTATGTCCTGATATTAATAATAATAATAATACTTTATTTTGAGTAATATAAAATACATATAATATGAACCCATAGGCTCCCGAACTAGTGATAAACTGTATTTCAGGAGTCAGTGGCTTCTCCCATTTAAACAAGCCGGTGAGATACATACTCAAATCGAGAAACTATATTGCCCCGACGACGGTTACCACGCGGGTAAAACGGCAGGATATGTCTAGTATATAACATTTATCAGTATAATTTGTGTGTACTTACCGTATTTTAAAATATCTATATGTGTTCGAGAATACCCCAAGAAGTTTTTATATCCCTTTTATTTACCTACTTAGGTAGAGAAGAAAGATAATTCTGAATCGCTTTGTTAGGAAGACTTTTTAAATTAGGCAGTAAACAATTGACGTTTTATTTTTAAACTTAAATTTATATCTAATATTGTTCATTTGATCACCGTTAGCGGCAGTCAATTCAAATGGAAGATGCCATTTAAGTGTTTTTTTACCAGAAATTATTAAACATACGTAGTAGTATTCAAAGTCTGGTTCACAGATGACTGTCATGAGTGTTGATGAATCATCGAGTACTCGCAAATATGAGGGTGTACGCGCGGTAGGATCCTACCAATCAATGCTATAAATATTCAATCAAGGAGTGTTGATTGGATAGCCTGTATCTATTTCAAGTGTTTTATCGGTTCATCGAATAAAGAGTAGCTGTTTATAAGGTCTCAGTTTCGTAAGAACGCACGTATTTTTACTTTTTAGTTTAACGGGTTAATAAGAAGCTGAATTACAATGAGTCTTTTAATGCTAATTGAAATTCAATCGATTTATTTTGCTTACAAAATAGTAAATTTACAATCAGATTTGTGATTCACTTCATAACTGTTATGTTATTGTGGCTCAAATTTTGATGAAACAATGATATTACATAATAGATATGTTATACCCATACCCATCAACCGAAAAAAGTGTTCCGCAAAGCAGCGGCAGCACACAATATACTGTATACAAGTCAAAACGATAGAATGAGATATTTGATAAAACCAACAATAAAAAAGAGATAGTTGGTTTTGTCAGTTGCGCGTGAATGCACTGGCAACCAATCGCCTATAGGTAAGACGTCCTAATTAGGATGTTTTTGAGTCTTCAAAATTTTGCGCTTATACCGTTTAATAAATAGATATATTTAAAATAATATCTATCTGATAAACTATATCCCTCAATTTAGGTAGTTTTAATATACCTACGTATTTATTTACTGATAAATGGTTCCTTAAAAGTATTCTAGGCTAAATTGTTATTATGTATATGAAAACGATTATGAATTTATTTACAAAACCTCAACCAAAATTGACCATTACTTTATATACAAAACTAGCATCCAGCCTCAGTAAACATATGCATGTATAAACCTTTTTCTTAAATCATTCTATGTATTTATAAAAAAAACCACACGGTTTAAGATTTATATTTAATTCTATTTTTTAAGATTTATGCATACATAGCATATGCAACAGACAGAAGAAAGCGACTTTGTTGTGTATTATTTAATGGTAATATACATCCTTACGACAATCTTTTCAATAAACAAAAATACTTACGATTTAAGGGTACAAAATTTAAAATAATAATACATTGTTGACTTGTTTTTTAATTTAATGTGTCTATAACTATAAGCGTCCAATGGTATGATACTAGGGCAGCATAATCGTACTGATATAGTGTTGTCTCTGCTAGGGCAGCAGCAGCAGTTTCACTTCGCGTTCGGCCAGCGACCCTTTCCGTTCCCGCCTGACCCGCTCGGAGGCTTTAGAATGCCTCCCATAACCACGTGTCAAAGTAAGTAATCTATTTATTTATTTTTAGTCCTTTGATTATACGTAAAGTTGAAAGTAAAGTATAAACGTTATAGAAAAATAAAATAAAAATATTTTGGTAAATTATTTTTTATGGCAATAATACCGGTTAAAGGTAAACTATTAAATCCTGTGTATGCGTAACTTTTTTTTCATTATTATTGGCAATAAAGTGGTTTATTTAATTTTTTAAATTAATAATGTTATTTCTTCTTGGCAATAACATAATATACATGATGAGGTTTATAATACTCATTTAATTTAATTTTATTTAAGGCTATCAAATTTGTGGGTTTTATATTATATACCTATGTGGTCTTTCTCTTCTTAACATTCATTAATGATAACGTTGTATTGATTAAAAAAAAACGGTAAGCTAAATAAAAATAGCTCGATATTAAACAAAAATTCACCCAATACTAGTTCAAACGCATATGAAACGAAAACCGCGGTGGTGCGCTAAACTACGTCCACTAAAGCGTGGATTCAATCAGCCGTCCAAAAAATCGAATTGAAAGCGAGCCCAATCGAACAAGCATGCTTCCAGCCCGCTAAAATCCACGTTTGGCGCAAAACAACTCGTGTGGCGTAAAAAAAGTCACAAATCGGCGGGCGTATCGCATAAAAACCGAGTCAGCCTCTCGCCGGCCAAAAGCGGAACCGTGATACCGAAAAATAAAAGGCCGTTATAGTCCGGAAAAAATAAAGTGCGCTCCGTGCGGGCTGCGTGCACTGCGACCAGACATCTTTATAAATGCCGTGTATTGTTACCGGTGCTATACAGTATACGGTATACGACTTAGGGTAGACCAGAAGTATTGTGCTTATTAAGTGGTACTATTGTTCAAAGACAACTAATAGTAACTCAATATTGTAAGAACCTACTCAAAGTAGTGCAAAAACATTATTTCGCACTAAAGGTAAACCAATGTTATTGATAAACAAAGAGTTTTTTACTTTGTAGTAAAATAACTTTATCAAGCACATAGTCAACAGATAGTAGGTAGTTCTATTAGTATTTTTCAATAAGTAATAAGTAACTCAAATTATTGCATAAACATTATTTCGCGCTAAAGGTTTAAAATCCCAATGTTATTGATAAATAAAGTTTTTTTTACTTTGTATCGAATAGCTAAGCTTTTAAACCCAACAATTTATTGTATAATCTCGGCAGTACCACTTTTATTATAAAGTATATGATAGAACCGTAAAATGCTTATTACCTACGTATGAATTTTCCACAGATATGAGTCAATTCGGCTTGAGTTCGAGTAACTCTCACTGGGGCTATGGCGGGGCAGGCGCATATCCCGCCTACCTACCGTCTTGCGCGGCGCCCGCAGCTTCACAATTCAACCCACCAGCTCTGGGCTTCGCTGGCACAGTTCCCGACCAGACAGCCACACAGGACTTCACTAATAACACGGGTACGTATACCATTAACAATTCGATACTTACAAATATTACCAACGATACGGGAAATCAAAAAAGTCGTAAGCTGTAGCGAGCAGTCTGTTCGAGAAACTCAATGGCTGGACATTGACGACTTCAAGACAGGTGGCAATGATAGGGCCACCAATCCACACGGTGCAGTAACAAATAAAGGCGAAACTCAGATGAATCACATGATCGATCTGCATGGTGTGGATCTTTTCAACACATCGCCGATTGATTTGTTCTCTGATTGTGGTATCGTTATGTTTTTTCTTTTATTTATTACTAAATGCGAAATTAAATGGTCTCCTTAAGTTTTCTTTTTGTTTGCAATCCATGTTAATTGTTATTATGACTGTTTGTTTTCCGAAGAAATAAAATAATATAAATAAATAAATAGGCCGTGTATACTTACTATTCTTACTCGAGAAACTCGCAATGATTCTAGAATTTTCTAACGTTTACTCGTACAGTCTAATAATAACCCGAAACTACTACTACATTAGTAAGAAGACACGATTAATATAATTAGTAGCATCGAGTTTAAATAACTCTAATTAAATTAAAGTAGGTACTAAAAAGACAACACAAATATTCAATATTTATTTTTTAGTTTATTTATAAGGTTATAAGGAAAATTTACACACAAAGTTTAAGTTTAGTTTTAAAATGTGCAGCTCTTTATTGCCTTAAGATAACGTAATTTTATCGTAGGTAGGTATCATTACCTGAATTAAGCTCAGAGTTTAAAAACTGTCGGTAGTAGAACCCAACATTCATTGCCCAAATTATGGCTTGAAAATTTTATTACACCGGAAGTAACGATCATTGATAGGAGGCCATAATTCATGCGACCAGTATGGTGAAATTAAATACTACCAGATATTTACGACATCCTCCTTAAAATCGATCTTACTAAAATAAACCAGTTCAGGTGGGAATAAGTCATGGAGACATATCATTTTCAAATAAAATAGCTAAACAATCATAAAAATTCATTTAATTCTTAAACTCCTCGTCATTACTAAGAATTGCCGAAGAGTGGAAATCCTTTTCATTATTTCCTAAATAGTATAATTTGAAAGTATTCAAAGCAGGGATACGCATCTCTGCTTACAACAGGCAATCAGATGTCTGCCCATCTCCAATAAAAAACATGTTTGTATTATAGACATTCTATTAAAAGCCGTTGACTAATACATTAATTATTTCTTAGTCAAGTCATGCGTTAAATATTTGAGCTTAAGAACTAAATCCAAAAAGAATGTTACATAATTTCCTCTAAATAAAAGCGAGTAAAACAACTCCATACAAACATGTATGAAATTATATTATATTAAATACTACTATAATCGCTCAAATTTAACAAAAGGCAATATATCTATTTATCAACTTCATTGTTGGCCCGGCTGTCTGTCCACCATTATCTGAGTCTCATTATAATTTACAGCGTCCCCTGCACGCCACACCCCCGCACCCCCGCAGCTACGTCCAATACACCCGATTAATTTATTGCTGATGTACACACGAAAAACATTTTATGTCATTATAATTTCGCTATACATTTAGAACCGCTATGATACCATTGACAGTTCTACAAATATATAGATGATAATATAGTCAGAAAGAGGATTAACTGAATTCTTCATCTAACAACATACATACGAGTATTTATTTTAAAGCTGCGTGACAAAATAGACTAACATTAAATTGTGTAATGTTAGTTATAGGTCTATGTTTTTATAATGTCGATTGGTTTTCATGTAAAAGGTCACAAAATATGTTTCTACTTGTGCAGTTCTTCCGGACACGACGGGCGTCGACCTCGACCAGCAACTGTCAGGTCTCGTGAGTTCCTCGCCCTCGCACCACGGCAGCCTCCTCCCGCGGTACAACAACAACGCCGACTACAACTTATCCACCGGCCCGCGATCTCTCAGCGACAACAGCTCCCAACCGGAATCCCCCATACAAGACGACTTACTAACTTCAAACACGACCAACATAAGCCACAACAACAGCACGAACTTCTCTCTCATGGGCTCGCAGAACTCCTACGGGAGCTCGAATTGCAACAACTCTCTATATCCAGTCCTGCCAGCCAGTCTTCTCTACAGCCAATTGTATACTGCAGCTAATCAGACGCACAACTTCCATCCGCTACATTCGAACACGATACACTCGACGCAGACGCATCACAACGAGTTGCAGACGATGATGGACCAGATATCGTCGACGACGAACAGTCACAGGCAGCATAGTCACGGACAAGGGGACTTGTTGCTGGGCGGCGGTAACTCTTGCGCGGCGGCGGCGGCGCGCGGCGAGGACGGACGCGTCAACAACTTGGGCCAGCGCGGGAACCCACAACCCGACAGCAACACGGTTTGGCGACCGTACTGAATTACCATACTATATACCGTGAAAATATCTTCCGTATTAAACCTGATGGCGAAACTCAAATCGCATTTCAGGTCGATAGAGGCATTTTCAGTGATCGTATTCCAAGTTAATATCGCTCCCGTCCTATAATTATACGATTTAATTCGATAATGAATTTTGAGCAAAATATAACGTGCGCTCCGATTCGGCATTTAGTTTTGTAAGGATTAAAATTGTAACATTTTAAATTGGAATTTCGCGGAACGATCTGCGTTCGGCTAGAAAATACCGCAACACCGATTAAACGAATGATAATATTGTATATAAAAATGTGAATATTTTGTTGTAAATGCGACTTGTAAAGTGCAATAGTTGAAAAATTAAAGTTGAGTAGGTGTATATTATACATAGGAGTAAGATATTTGTTGATTATGTGAAGTCTGTCCATTGTAGATATTCATAGATACCTCATGATTGCAAGCTAATATAACTTTATTTAGAAAATGTTTAATTATTATGTGAGTTTATATTATTTGAAATATTTTATGTGTTCTTTTTAACTGAAGTTGTAGCGTGTGTCGCTCTTTGCTCACAAATCACTAAGATTGGGGTAAAGGATGTTTTTTTAAGATAAAAAAATTATGCGTTTTAATACTCACGGTTTGTTTTACACATTGAAATGTTTAAATTAAATATTTAATTTTATGATTAATGCTTCGAATTCTTGATGATTTATAAAGAAAAGAACTACGTAAAATAAACGGTTGTGAAACTGTAAATGTATAAAATATAATTAATTATTGTATATTTTTCGTTAATTTAAACTTAAAGGTATAATAATTTTGTGCAATACCATAATACTTAAATAGATTTATTGTCTGTTTTCGACTTTATCTTGCGTAGCAAATAATTTAGAGTTGCTTCTTGTTACTTTCAGTTGACGACAGGTAGTGAAATTAATTTCTATTAATAAATCTTGAGTAACACGATTGTTTTTTCATTCTTTCATTTTCAAGCCATAGACACTAATTATCTTCCCTTTTATTTATTTCCAGAAATTATTATTTATAGGTTATTCAAACATTTATATGTTCCAGTCAAGCATTGAAGTCATCGAGAATGTCTACTGCGTAAACTCTCAAACAATTTAAAATGTTTATTATACATACTATAAAACAGGCATAGGTATGTCCGTTCAAATTAAGAAACCTCTTCCTTTTTTGAAGTCAAGTAAAATCATTTAATTAATCCAAAAAATCTATACAAAATTAGACCAACACAACTCCATTATCGTATCAATAATTTGATCTAACATCAGAAAGTAAATGCTCTCCGAACTAATGCCGTCGACCGCACGCCGCGCTCCATCCACATCGAGATTACTTCAAAATATCCTGTTAATTATGAATATTGATATGCATTGTGCCTCGATAAATAGCCGACATACGCTTCAACACATATCGGCTAATGAGCTCATTACTGCATCGCGGCCATCGGCCGTAACATTTGCATATCACCTGTATATTATATATTATATATCCAGATGAGGCTGAATTGATATTTTGTCGGGCAAACGAAAGCCTGAAATAAATATCCCACCCTCATTAATTTGCGCCAATGCGATACGACAGATAGACGCCTACTAAGTGACCAGGCTTTGGGGCTGATTTAGGATTGTTTGTGTTTGCTTTAGGTATTAAATGGACCGAAATTTTTAAACATTATAAACACGAAGAAAAGTAATACAAACTATTTGATGCACCTTTATATTATGTAGGTATTATAATCTATGAATAAATATACTAAGAAAAACTGCTTTTGATTCTACCGGTGACTGTATCAATGGTTCAATGTAGAAATTGTTATAGAGTTAATTCTATTTTTACTACTCAACGCTAAGGATTTTTCCACTTCAAATTTATTACAATATTCCGTAACAGTCACGTCTAATGTTAAAGAACTAAAATTTTTCACTTTCATTTTTTTAAATATTCTAGTCTTGCATTAACAGCATTGTAAATTGTTTTAATTGCGTCATAGTCATGTGGCTTAGTTAACAATTTTATAAAGAGGTTTATAAAGACAGGTTGTTTTGCATGTATTTTCTACTAGAACAAAAAGCATTGTCCCTCGAGTGAGTCACCTGAGCAATGCGAATGATAATATATGCCGGCACCAACAGCACCTAGCGGAAAAATCGATGCCAGACCGATTTGGACGGTAATGAGATTTAAAATTGTGAATTAAGCTATATAAATAAGCTCGATGCACCAACAATCATGGAGAGTGACGTGCGTTAGAGATTCTATTACTAAAATAAACGACGTGTATCCAATAAATTCAATCTATCTGAATATTTTTGAACATCTTGATTTTGTGGAGATAGCCAAGCGGGTAACTTTTTTAATATTTAGATGATAAGGTTCAAAAGCGATGTTCATTTTGAGTATAAAATAAATATAATACGTACGATAGAATAATAACATATAGGTATAACCGCAAAATGAGCACGCAAAGTGAAGGCTTCAATTACGGCGGCAAGATTAATATAAAATCTTATACTACTCGTATTTACACAAGTTCACATGTTGCAAAGAAACGGTTGAAATAAAAAAAAATTGTTAAAATACTAAACTATGTTTGATACTAATTATATATTGATACCATAGTTTAAATCTATTATTTTTTTATGTTTTTATTAAGGTTTTTGCAATTTGGTTTAGTATTATTTACTTGTTTATTAAATATACCCCATGTTAATACTGGAATACCTTAACATGCCTCCTCTCATACATTTGAAATCAATCGTAATAACGAAGAAGAAAACCAGAGAAAAACATCAAATTTATGTTCACTACATTAATATCAAAAGTTAACCAAATTTTAAATTGATATCCATTTTATCAGTGGACTGTTTGCAATTAATTACAACAATCAATAATTTCGCGCTTCGCCGAGCGAAAACAACACAAACTGTATGGAGCAGATAACGAGAATGCACATAGCTTATAATATTATGTACAGCTTGTGTACAGCTCGCTCATTAGCGCTTACATTATGTACAGCTTGTATATTAAATATATTTTATATTCCGGCCATGATTCGCCTTGATTCCTTTGTATAAGGCACCTTATGAAACCTCTCTCTTATGAATTACTTTTATATCATCAAAGTATATAAATGTTAAGGTTTAAATATTATATAATAATAACATAAATGATACTGCATTATATGTGGATTAAACACGCTATAAAAATAGTTAATAATTATTTTTATAGCTTGCTTTATGAGCAGTAATCCTTTTTGTGAGAGGGGCCAGAGTATGTAAGGATAGGTCTTCATTCTTCATTGTAGATAAGGAATAATTTAAATAAAAAAAATTATGCAGTAAGCAGTTATCTTTAGTTATTACATACTAGCTGACCTGTGCCCACTTTGTTGGGCATAACCATAATAATCATTTTATATTTTTATAACTTTATTATTTAACTTATGACACTAAGGAATAATATAGCATTCTACTGCTGAAAGAATTTTTAAAATCGGATCGGAGATTACCCCTTACAATTTAAGAAACACACATACTTTACTTCTTTATATTTTATAATAAAAGTATAGATATACATACAACAAGAGCTTCTATCCTCTTTTGAATGGTACCATGATAACAAATACACACTTGGTATATATAATAAACTAGCTGTTGCCCGCGACTCCGTCCGCGTTTACTTTCATACAAAAAAATTTCCCCTGGGAACTGGATAAAAAGTATCCTATGTCCTTCTCCTGGTTCTAAGCTACATCCCTACCAATTTTCAGCCAAATCAGGTGAGCCGTTATCGAGTTATAAATGGTGTAACTAACACGACTTTCTTTTATATATATAGATTAATGCATGTTTATCTTCAAATAACCAAACGCAATGTACCTCTATATGTCCAAGTACATACTTAACCACAGCGATGGGCGCAGTTATCCTGGCTCGTAGAAACTTTCTAAATCCATTACTGATAATAGCGTCTTTAGTACTAAGTAATTACTGCAGCTGCTAAAATATTCAACTGCGCAGATCTGCTTACGTAATTATATTTTTGTTCATATGTTAGTATAATAAGCAACTTCATAGTATATGTATTTTTATGTAGAACTAGCTGTTGCCCGCGACTCTATCCACGTGGACTTTCATTTAAAATTTGACACCCTTTCCCCTCTTATAACCCTCTTTTCCAGTTAAAAAATAACCTATGTATTGTCTCAGGGTCTAGACCATCGGTGTAACAAATTTCGTTTAGTAGTAGATAGTTTAGCGTAATGGAAAGACAGACGGTTACTTTGAAAAGAATAATGTAACTTTTTAAATTTAAATTAGGTTATTCGTCTTAATTCCAAATCAGATTAATGAAATAAAAAAATGTTATTAATAAATATTATGGGCGAACACTTTAATTGATATCAACCATTCCTTCTAGTCTATATCTATACATATAATAAAAACGTAACGAGTCGCTGTCTGTACATGGAAGATATATGAGAAAAAATATTATAGGAGACCTTTATTAACGCAGTAGTAGAACCCAAAACAATGATTTTTGGAATTGTTGTCTGTTTGTCTGTGCACGCTTATCTCAGAAACGGCTTATCCTATCTAGATGGGGTTGAATGATATATTGTGGTAAGCTTCAATTAACATTTAGTGTTTAATTCATGTCAATCGGTTGATAAATAAAAATGTTATGGCAGTTTAAAGAATCACGTTGAACTTGCTGAACGTTTGTTGGCGCGGGTTAGGCATTTTAAAACATGCTGCCCAAAGTCACTTTTCTACGCGGGCGAAGTCGCGGGCACAGCTAGTATAAAATAAAAATGAACTGCCAAAAGTAATTAAGTAAGTGATTCGATGTCCACGAACCGATTTTTATTGTTCTTTATTGGAATACTTATTCCTTAAGATACAAACATGGTTCTTATGTTCGTAAAAATATCTTTGGGGTAGCTTAAAGGTAGTATAGGAACAGGATGAACTAAGTCAGACCAACTTGTTAGTTTATTACACCTTTTTATACCTTTACCAAGGGACATACATACGACATATATCTTTAAAACTAAGATTTCTCATTTTGTGAGGACAAATGTTCAGAACTTCAATACTAATTTTTCCCATAGGAGATCATAAAGCCGTTATAATATTATATTAGCGGTTTGTTGTCGTTTTGTTATTCTAACCAAAACCCTGCTATTTGTGGTTTTCGCAGATAATAATTTAGATATAGTTTGACCACTTCGCGGAAATGCTTTTATACCAACTAACTCTATAAAAACATTAATCTATTATAATTGAAGGAATACTATCAAGGAATAATGAAAACCTACATTATGCTTAAGACATACATCTTACTCTATACATTGATGTTGGTTGGTTTCTATTGGAATCTATATATATAAAAGAAAGTCGTGTTAGTTACTTCACTTGTAACTCGATAACGGCTCAACTGATTTGGCTGAAAATTGGTAGGGATGTAGCTTAGAACCAGGAGAAGGACATAGGATACTTTTTATACAGTTTCCAGGGGAAATTTTTTTTATGAAAGTAAACGCGGACGGAGTCGCGGGCAAAGGCTGGTTAAAAATAAAATTGGACCACGGGGAAACTACTTTCAAAAAATTAAACATCATTAACCGGTACGAGACGTTCTAGATAAAAATATAGAATTTGTATTAATATAATAAAGAGATTCTAATAATAACGTCAATAAAGCAAAGTGTTAATATTGGTTGTCAAATATCTATACTTGCGTTCTGGAATAATCAAATATTGTAAAGGACGTGTCATTTTTTATCCGTTACAATGTCTGTTCGAAGCTGCCCGGACGGGATGTGTTATTTTTGTTATATATTTATACTAGCACATATAATAAAAAACCAAATATAAATAAATAAAAAAATCCATTAAAATATCAGCCAAAAGGAACGTGGTTTAAACACGTTTGACACGAGAGCTTATCATCATTTTCATAATGCGCGCGTTGCATTTCGACGCATCTATAATGCAGGCCGGCGGACGCGTATTAATTACATATATCGCTTCATTATTGATTTTTAGTAAACAGCGTTTTGCTGGCACGTATTTACTTTACACGTGTACTGTCCTGTACATTATGTTAGTAGCTACTGACTACATAATATACTTAAAAAGTTAAACAAAAACTCTTGGCGCAATTATTTTAATATTTGACATAAATTTAAAAATGGAATTATATATATATTACTAGCAGGCTTGCGGGTTTGTCCGCTAAGCTTTTTCTTTTGTAGTTATTCTGGTATAAAATGTTCCCTGTCTTGAGTGATTAGTCGTACCTATATACCTGAACTCAAAACGTCAGTGTAATCCATGCATTACTAAAGAGTTTATTCTCTATTCATCCATTCCTTTAATAATTCCTACAAAACATAAGAGAAAGTCAGAGTCTTTATCCTTAAAATTATTACTTGAAGAAAAATAGGGTCAAATGTCTTTGTATAAAACAAAACGTTAGCAAACATCTCTAAAACCAAATCCATATAAAATCATCAGTATGATCAAGCAAGAGAAGCGAACCGATCGCAGGGCTCCCGTAATTTAAAACCGCACCCCCTCCAAATTAAGTGGCAGTCGGTCGCTACGTGACACCAGCAAATGCCCGTGTGTACCTTAATGGTGAAGCTTCATTTGTACCTTGTCGTAGCCTGGCGGTACACACTGCCAATAAACTAAGCAATTTATAAACGCGAGGTTAATGAAATTGACGGTAGGTGCAAGTATGTGGGTGGGTATACGCAGTTGCTTTTCAAAAGTACTTGCCGCTGACTATAACAACATACAATCCATACTTATCTTTATATCAAATGTTCTTGGATTTTTAAAGCATTGGATTGGTGTACGGGTAAATCTACAATATATTATATAGTCACTAAGAAACGTAAAAATTATACTTACGTATTACATGAAATATGTATATGTATGTATGTGTATACATAAGTATTTATTTAATAGAGTATTTCACAATATTTTGATTTAGTATCTCTGTATGCTATTGTAAGAGTTCCACTACGCTAATTGATTGTTCTTATATTTTCTTTCCTCTGGTTATCTGGAAGAGATCACTTACTATGTAAAATTTATTATCTACGTGTTTTTTATTGAGTGTATCAATAATCAGAACTGTATAGTACTTTTTTTCTTAAGACATTACAGATATTGTTAAACATTATTACTCGAAATCCCCAGACGTGGAAAGCGATTTAAATATGTGTAGTCAGTCGAATGCCCCCTACACGCTTGTAAATGAGTTCCTAATTGGCGATGTGCAGACACAAATGCCATTGTCTTCAATCCTTCTGTACTCTTTCTATAGCAAAGATGTACAAACTTTTCCCGTTGTATACCAAAGTCCCTTAAAAGTTTGATTTTTTTAACTGATATTTATTTATAATTTAAGCAGGAAACTTACACACTAGATATTTACAGACTAAAATAACATTCCTATATTTAAGAGTGTAGCCTTTTAATGTGTATACAGCACTTACTTTATAGAATGAATTTGTAATAAAAAAATGTGTGGCAATTTTTTTAGTTTATTTATTCCTATTGTCAAGTTGTATTCTTTGCACAGTTTTAATTTTATTTGTGGATTGAAAAAATATCTAATGGTATTACTGGATGAAATTACATACTCATAGATTAAAAACTAAATATGATAATTAAACTGGTCACACAGTCGTGTGCATGTCCCTAAAAACGTCTGGGGGTAATTACGGGAGACTTTGAGAACCATAGCCCTATAGGATATAAGAGATATATTCGCAATTAAGAACCTTTCATACCAACCCTACCGTCTTTGTACTTTTGTTTATGTGAAAACGCCAATTATTGTAATAACTCGCTCGCATCGTTTGTTCTGTTGCTAAAATTAATGAACATAATGAATATATTTAGGCGAAGATTTTATTAATGAGATTTGTTTGTACATACTTGGATACTTGTGAGCGACGAAAGATTAATCGATGAATCGAAGCAAACAATGGGGGTTTGTTCGTAAACTTTGAGATTGCTTTTTAATAAATTCTTTGGAAACGACCGATACATTTATAATATCGTACCTACATTATTTATTTAAGACACATTATTAATTAATTTACATTATAAAAAATGGTGACCTGCAATTTTATCACTCAAATGTGATCTCTTCTATGTTTTTATGTTTAAAAAATGTAATATAAAATATATATCTATTCATAGAATATGATAATTGCTCTTATTACTCACTATGAGGCATTGAAAATATTTTAAGGGATTTCTATACCTCTTTATAAAGTAGTATAGAGAGTGGTATACAATGATTATTATAAGTAAAATAAGTCATACGATCTTCCACGTCGCATAGTCGTATACTATGTTTTTTTTTGGCAGATATTGTATGAGCTCTCTATATTTTTGTTGACTTTGAAAAAAAGATTTTTCCTTTCATTGGTAGATACAAAAATATATTTCAAATCCATATTACCTCATAAGGTAAACAATGTTGTTATAATCTCCGAATTTAATGAATTGATTTTGAAAAATCCATTAACGAAACAAGATAAAGTAAAAAAACTAAAACCCAACTACGACAAAAAACGACGCTGAAAAAGTATAAAAGTACCCCATGAATACAGGTAAAGTCACAAGCAAATGCTAGTAATATATATATATATATATATATATATTCGAAATGTACAAGTGAAGCGCTTTAAAATGATACCAAACACGGCATATCTAGCTTAACTTTATTTTTTGTCTCTGTATATTTTGTCCGCTAGAGGGCGCCACATTGAATTTGGTGAAAATCTATATAGCCTATAACCAGCGGACAATTAAGACGCTTCTAATGATATGTCATTTGTCGAATTCTGATTAGTGGTTTAGAAGTTACGAGGGAACAGATGAACATACATACATACATACATACATACATACATAGCCTGTCAAAATCATAACCCTCCTTTGGCTTTGCCGTAGTCGGGTAAAAAACATCGAGCTTGCCGCGAAAGCAACCAAAAGACAGCCTATACCCCGCCATATTGAATAAACACGGCTTTATGAAGCTCTAATAAAACAAAAGAATCTAATTAATGAGTGCGCGATAAAAATCGTTGCATATCTTAAGAAAGGGTGCTGATTAGGGTTGTTTAATTAAGCAGGTCGTACAGCGGTGAAGTGCACTATGAATGGGAATATTTTAATTACCACCGGCCCCTCGACGTAAATTTCCCACGACTGCGATAAAGAATAAACATCAGCATTGTCTTAAACCCTCGCTAAGAATTATTTGCGTTCCAGGGTTGTCAGTTGCGAGTTAAGAAAGTATATGTAGGTGAATAATGTTGGCGCAGTGACTATAAGGCACCGTGAAGATTTCGTGATATGTTTAATGTGATGATTTAAATGTGTTAGATACTATATGTATATCTACCAGTTAATTAAAGATATTATATTGGACTCTTTAATTTTAGAAGTTGCTGCAAAATAGCCTTAAACACCTGTTATTATTTCATGACATAATATGCATGAAATAAATAAAATCCATTATACGAGAATTATTATTTTCATATTGTTTGATCGGTTGGTGGAGTGCAATTGATGATTGTGATTTCCCATTCTCGCCTTGTCTAACTTTAACTTATGTCACGGTCCTTTTCATTACACATACATTTACATTATTAATACACTGCTTCACCCCAAATTTAAGTCCAGTAGGACAATATATACACATCAATAATTTCATAACCGCAGCCCTATACAGGAACTTAGTGATTCAACACTTTAAACACGATTTATTGATTTCTATATCATCTGTAAAAACTAACTAAAGAAGATAAATAAGAATAGTCAATAAAATAGAAAAGCGCAGCCCTATAGAGCAACGTCTCAAGTCGTAGCCACGGTCCCAAAGAGACCATTACGCGGTCACCGGCTCATTACCGCCCTTCTTGATTTCAACCCTTATTTCTGCACTTCGTACACGACTCATAAACTTCTATATGACCTATAAAAATACCCAAACAAGGCGATGATTAAGATTTTTCGGTTATTTTTCAGGAGCGCAGCCCTATAGAGCAACGTCTTAAGTCGTAGCGGTGCTCCCAAAGAGACCATTACGTGGTCACCGGCTCTTTACCTTGATTCTAATCCCTCCTTCTGTATAGGTATATAGTAATACCTACACCATACATATATAGCCTCTGAAATTTTAATTAATATATACAGAAAATATCATTTGAATAATAAAGAAAAAAGTTAGATTTTTATTCGTAACTACAGACAGAAATTTATCTTCCAAAGAACTCTTTTTCATAGTGGCAATATTCTAATAGCATGCTGTTAGGCTTTGGAGAATAGACCTAAGATCGTAGCGACCAAAACTCTACTACATTCTATTTATAATAAATACGTAGAGTCTTCTAATATAATTAAGAAAATAAACTTCTTTAATTATTTTGATAGCACCATACAGTATGACAATACGTTGTAATTGTTTTATATAATAATGATGATTGTCTGTTGATCGGTAAGTTGTTAAGAATATTTAATTTCTAAAGATAAGCTCATCTACTCTCTAGATACAAAATCAAATGTTCCTCAATTGTAACCTAATTATGCTGTATACATCTAACTTTAATAAAATCACTATTTGACATGAATTTATTGGAGAAAATTGCATAGAAAGTTTAGTCTTGTAAAAGCAAGCTTTTCCATTATACGTTTGCTATCTTAACCCTATAAGAACACTCGTCAAACCACAAAACCCTGTAACGCCATCTATCGGAGCTTTCTAACTACTGGGTCACCCCAGCGCCACTCTCTCACACACAAACACAACTCCAACGCAAACATTTGGTATATTTTCAGCTGGGGAAAACTTCCTTAAAACTTCGATTAAATACTTTCGAATTTAATCCATTTCACCGACACTGAATTCTGAACCTTATAACGAGATAATAAAGTAGAAAATAAAATGCAAAGCTAAAAGCTTGAGTCGACTTTCATTTGTAGAGTCGGGGTGTTAGAAAGAAACGCTAGTAGCAAGAAGGACGTAAGTGTTGTTAAAGCGTTCCGTATTGCAACGTTTTGGAATTCAGCATTCAAAACATTTAATCGCAGAATCGAAAGGTCTTAAGATATTGGCGGTTTTTGGAAAATCCTATCTTGTGTCTTAGCCATTAAGAGCGAGAGTAGCATGATGTGTTTTTCGAATTTTGTAGTGTGCGTGAGGCGGACTTGAAGGAAACTTTCTTAGGCGTTTCATAAGAAGGAGAAGAAAACGAAAAGGAACGCACTTGAAGGAGTTTTGTTAAAAATAGTCACGAAAAGGTTCGCTACGACTCCGTTAGAGGGCGCATTTTAAATGTTTATAATGCGATTTTTTAAATAAAAGTTTTAGAATCATATTTACGATACACATTTAACATCAGGATTATTAGTACAATACACTATTAAGTAGGTATTACAATATGAATATTAGGTATTATAAATAGAAAGCAATAGAGAAAAGGGACCAATAGGATGATTTCGGTAGTAAACCGCATATTGTAATATCATGTTAAACACCAAACAGACCGATGACAAATCCTTCCAATAGCATTCAAATAACCAATTATGTCCTTAACGAATAGCGTGTCGGTTAACCGCAGAATTATAAACCGTCCAATGGGAGAGCTCGCTGCGTATTTTCCGCTCTCTATTTTTCCGTGGAGTGAAAATCTTAGAAACCGCACAACTAACCGCAAAGGTCAGGTGATCGACCAATCGGCGGTCGTAAATATAACCGCAAGCCACGCCCTTAAACCGCAAACCAACCACATCACGAGACGTTCATTTCTCCGTATCGATTATAAGTCGCGGCGACCAACTTTTTTGGTAACGATTTGTGGTTGGCTATTTACAAGGGACTAGCTGCTTTACATAATGACTGTTAGATATATTTACACAGATTAGTCTGTCCCCTTCGATTTTGGTGATAAATTGTGTTAGTCTACGATTTAGGTTAGGTCAGTGAACTCAGGGTGAAAATAGATAGCGTGTAGAGCTTATAATTCCTAGGTTTAAAATTTGGCAAATGATTCCTAGTAAATGTAGAGCCATACTGGGTTATATCTAGCAAAGTATACAGCACTCAAAGAAGCTAATATCCGAGGCATGAACTAGTCATCGTCCTTCAGAAAGATGAAATATTGATTCACCGCGTTGTTGAGAAACGGTTACGCACACATACACGCGGCTCGTACAGACGCACGGACACAGCCGCAACCACATTATATTCATAATGAATACAGCTATCCCACTCGTCGGTCGTCTTTGACTTTGTATAAATATATTTCGTCTCTTTCTAGCGGCACTTGAGCGGACGATTCCCCCTCGAGGGAGGGAGATGGGCGAGGGTTAGGAGTTTGTCTTCGAGAGGTCGCCAATTTCTATTTCATTAAGTGGCGCGGCTCTGACCGCAACGGATCGATGGACTTGGCCACCTGCAAAAAGTTTCCGCACTTGGTGCCGGCTTACGACCGCAATGTAGGTCATACTTCAGTCTTCGGATCCATTACTGCTATAACTAGAGCAACCTAGATGTAGAGCTAAGTTGCAAATGCAATGAACTTTGTTGCGAAGATAAGAAAGCTAGCCTTTCTAATATGATCTATAGTCTATACTCAAAAAGATGTCGTTTTATTCAAACATATGTCAAGAGCTTGGGAAAGAACATAGGCTACTATTTATCGTTACAATGGGTTGAAGGGTTGATATGAGGGTTAAAAGTTCGTAATCAACATGTACTTGGATGAAAGCTTAAAGCACACGAAAGGGAAAAGTCTAAATTTAGATTATTTATCTAGTTGTAAACATTGTGAGTCCAAATTTTATATTTAAACCAAAATGTTTATATTAGAACACATGGTAACGTCCAGAATACTGTGAATAGATAATCTTCGATTTATTCACCATCGGTTCTTGTGTTTGAGACCGTATTCTTATTGTGATTTGTGCGCATTAAACATTCAGAGGACGCGTCGCCAAGCGGTATATTTCCGAGTAGATACATATACTTGAATAACCGTTGAAGTGACGACCTGAAGAAGGTTGCAGGCTGGGATTGGATGATGAAGGCCGGGAGCTTTGGCGCACCCTGAATGAGGCCTACGTCCAGCGGTGAATGATTGATATATACTTACCTACGTACGATAGATTCATAAATAGGCGATGTATTTATATATTTTTATTTCGTCTTAAATTTATTTTATTACTTTTAAGTACGTTTTATATATGATATTTTATAAATCATATTATTAGCCTATAATATGTAATAATTTGACGCTTATGACACAGCTCTCAGCAGGTAACTGAGCTATTGGGTGTTTTTTTCAATCAACGTTGTGATTATGTATAGTTACTATTTGGTATACGAGCTATGTGTATTACGTAAAATGTGTCTAAATTTTGTTAATTCAAAATACTTGAATTTAACAAACAATTTTTTTTATGTGAAATGAACAACCAACTTGATTAGAATTCATAATAAGATTTTTTTTCCAACAGAGACCAGATATGTAGTGTATATACCTATCTTGTTATATGATCATAGTGAAGCTATCTTGTTATACGTATGTAGGTATATACATAAAAGATGGTCTCACAATCGCGCCCGAACATTTCCCTTTACATTACAAGTACGTTAAGTGCAAGCTAGTCCTGAATAATGAATGTACGGGTCACCTTCGGGACTCCAAACATATGTAAATCGTATTCTCCTGACCAAATGTACAGATTGTTCTTGTAACGTGTTCCGGAATTTAAATTACAATAGCTAGTACTAGTGAAAGCTTCTTTAACTGATCAAACATCGTTCCACATTTAAATAAATTATATTTTTATCTAAGCAGTATCGCACCAGCCAGCTTTTTTCGAAATAGGTTCTATTCGAAATTAATTTTATTTATGAGAATAAAAGGAAGAAATAATAATAAAGTGGAGAATCACCTTCCTATAACTAAATGATTAATGTTTTTACACACCATAATTAATTCATTACTTTACAATAAGTAATTAAAGTACATTATTTTACTTGGATGAAAGCATGAAGCACACGAATTTGCAAACATTTAAGTCGAAATTGTATATTTAAATCAAAATGTTTATGTCACCGGAAGATAACAAGAACAGCAAATTTATAAATTTCCTAGGAAATTTATAAACCTTCGTAGGATTCTAAATGAGAGACAAATTGTATTATTTTACGGCCACATTTTCGCAAATTTATCAATTTACCGAACTTACGCGTAAAATAATAAGTAAGCGATAAACAAACGTCATGTGCGCTCTGATCGGTTGAATAACTGTCAACATCAACCGATCAGAGAGCAGTGTGTTATTTTACGTATTTTAAAAAAGCGTAAAATTAAAAGCTTTTCTGTGATTGGTCGAACCATTTAGAACCTTATGAATGGATATTCGTTAGTTGATTAATTCACCACGAGACGTCACAAATTGATAAATTTGCGAAAAAGTGGCCGTAAAATAATACAATTTATCTGTCATTTAGAATCCTACGAAGGTTTATAAATTTCCTAGGAAATTTATAAATTTGCTGTTCTTGTTATTTTCCGGTGACATTTATATAAGAATACATCGTACTAATTACTAACAATTACTAACAATATAACTAATTACTTTAATTTCATGGCTAATATTTATATCTACCATTTTCATAATTCATTAGACTGTTAATTAATTGTCTAGTTCATTCTTAACACATACAACACTAGGCACGTAAGGTATCAATGTAAACTAAACAAACACAGACTAAAAAATAAAATAGATAGTCTTTTCTGGTAAAATAATGAAAAGCCAGTGTTTTGAAAGCGCTAACAAGCCACTGTAAATTCCGCGATAACCCCGCCAAACTGGCAAACCCTTATATTAATTAGCGAGAAAATTTTGGGGGATATTATTTACGTAATAAAGCCTTATTTAGTGCCCTTCAAATGAAATATGAGCAATTGAGGAGAGTAAGTACTTAGCACTGGTATTTATTATATTCTTTAGAGGGATTGTTCGCGAACTTGCTTCTTGAGACGTATCGAGTATTAAAGTAGACTAATTAATTGTAAATCTTATGTATATATATTAAGAAAGTTATTAATTAACTGATGAAGGGCCATCGCAATGCCTGTTAGAATGTAGGTACCTATAGACATATGTACCTAATTGTTTTGTAAATGTATGACGATTCTTAGTGTAATTACGTGTAGGTTACATGTAGTTTACTTAAATAAAGACTCATTTGACTTTAACTTTGATATAAAAGTATCGATATTTAAACAAAAAATATAGTATTCAAAAGATCATTCAATGTTACAAAATGTTACATTTCATACAAGAATATTCCGTAATAAACCTCAAAGGAAGCTCGAAGTCGGTTCCCCATACAGCGTCGACAAAACTCGCAATCAATTCAATTTAATTCTATTTCACGGCAGACACAAAAAGTCGAGACACGCATTATTTAAATACAATGGTTGTTCGTTAGGTCGGCCTCAGGAGTTCGATGCAAGATTTAATTAAATCGCTACCCTCGTACCCTATCTAGCGCCCGACGTCGCCAATTTCCTAGCTAGCTGATTTATTAACAGAGGTGCACCCGCGCTAAAGGATTGCGGCCTTTTCCAAGATTTTTGTCGCTTAAGACTTATTAGTTAACAGGTATAGGTACATAGAAATAGTACCCTTCGTAAATATAACACGTATCTAGTTCTAGTTTTAACAATTACACCGACTTAAATAGGATACCTAATACATAATAGATAGGTAAATAGCCTAACCAAGGTTCAAAATCGAGTAGTGCCTTTGTGATTGTAAATTGTAATATATAAACGAATCGTTACATAACTAAAACAAATGATAACTAATTACACTACAGCTGTTACACACTAAGGTTGTTATAATATGGAACTAATGATGATTATTTAGAGTACAAAGTACGGAGTAGTTCAGTTAATATATAGTATAGTAGTCGTACCTACTAAAAACCGAGTAAAAACTTGTAATCCCCATTTAAGAACATTCTATAACCTACCTACAACTACCTATGAACAGATAGAATATTCGAGACCTTCAAAAGTACTTTCGTACATCCTTAAAAGTGCAAAAAACGTGAGACGGCCTGAGTGAGTTTCCTTGTCCGAGATCGGGTTACTTTCGGACTATATTAAGATGGGATAAGTTCATCCCTTCCTCGCTCGGAGCGGCTATGATTTATCGTACTGACATACTGATAAATAATTCTCTCTGCAATACCCATTGTTGCGTATATTTGTATCGTATTGATGTTTGATATAGTCTTCCGTTCTTCTTATGTAAGATGGGAATACATGTATGGGAATTTATTTTAAATGTGTATGTTTTCGGTGTCGTAGTAATAGGAAGAATATAGGTTGCAAATCGAAGTATAAATTATATATATTGATTATAATACCAAATGTATTCGAAAATATAATACGAAGAAAAGTTCGTACCAACAAAATTAACAGTAATGTTAGAGTTTCAACTTTCTCAATACATGTATTAATTGAAAGTTAATATTTATAATATATTTTTAATGTTATCTTTAAATATATATAGTTAGACGTTCTTGAATTTAAGAACAACAATAACATACCCACCCGTATTTACTCTATTCTTTCAATTTAAATCACTTCGAAAGAATTTGTTTGCAAAGATTTTCTATTCCCGGCCGAAATTCAAAGCCGAAATTCAGTCAAAAAGACGCAAACTTCCCTTATTAGACAACAAACTTGGAGGGAACCTACTTTCATATCCCTACTAATTAATCAGCTTCGAATCAAACAACAAAGTATTAAATTACAAATTCTAAGCTATAATAGCATTAATTAATACGAGTACTAATTTAGGAGCATTAGGACTTTTAGTAATTGTATTTGTTCAGTTCAACTTTCAATTTATGCTCCTTATATATTTAGTCCTTATAAAAGAATAAGACCTTTGAAAGATGACTTAGGTATAAGAAAGATCTTGTTTTTTCAATAGTAGGTTTATGTAAAAGTTAAGTTATGCAAGTCAAAGTTTTATTAAGGCGTGTGTAATGTAAGACCCTTTTTATAAAGTTATCAGTGAAGTTATAGTTTATACTAGCCGCGCCCTGCTGTTTTACATACATTTATTGATATATTATAAAATATAAACCTTTTTCTTGGATCACTTTATCTTAAAAAAAAAAAATTACGCATACATAGGGACAGACATATGAGAGCCACTTTGTTTTATGCTATGTTGATTAATTAATTAATGATTGATACGGGAATTAAAACGCGTAAAAACACGGAAAGCATCTAGTACGAACATAATGCTTAGAACCATTATATTTTATATAACAGATAAACATTTTGTTCCCAAAAACAAAGCACTAAGTGATT
This sequence comes from Eurema hecabe, assembly GCA_026213755.1. NCBI lineage: Eukaryota > Metazoa > Arthropoda > Insecta > Lepidoptera > Pieridae > Terias > Terias hecabe. Next base: position 6,004,650 of record JADANM010005346.1, on the reverse strand, counting down.
ACATTCCGAGATATGTTTATCAGTTAACAAGTAGGAGGAATATAAATAATGTCTGTTGAATTATGACCGTCTCTAAGGGCAGGGTACGGCCCATAAATCTTGCGAGTGGACAAAGAAATGATAAATACTGCAGGGAACTGTATGATTTACCGTGCGGTGACCTTTGCTACATACATCCTCCTATATCCTAAATATTAAAGACATTATTTTTCATTATTTCGTAGGAATTATTCACTAGACAATCGCACCAAAAAAATGACAAGTGCGAAGTAAATTTATTACTTGTTGGCTATTTTCTTACGTTTAAAGAAAGACATATTTGTTACCTAAAAATTATTTGTCTTATCTAAATATTTAAAGATACATATACCTACATGCAAGTCGAATATTATAAAAACCACTTAGTAGATATAAAAGAAATCTTGTCTTTCGTTCTGTTTTATAATGCTTACAATTTCACGTTTTTTATAGATTACTAGCGACCAGCCCAGGATTCGCGCGCATACATTATACATGTACTATACATATAAACCCCTAATGAATTACTCTATCGGACAAAAAAAACCTTATGAAAATCGGGTGCGTATTTTTAAGATTGAAGCATACATATGGACAGACATAATAAAGCGACTGTTTCATACGGTTCAAACTATCTCATAATGATATATAAATAATCTATTGCAATTAAGCTTAAAGTATTAATACATTTACAGGTACACAATACTTCTTTTATAATGTTATATATTACATAATTATATATTTTACCAAACAACATAGCACAAACGAACCATTATCCTATATTCGAGCTCTAAGATACGCCATAATAATAACGCGAAACGTCCAGAACAATCCACGAGAGTCTAGAATGTTCTATTAGCCACCCGATTGCTATTAAAGGATTAACGTTCAAAGCGAAGCATTTCGCTCCTGCCCAATGTCCACACCCTCCGTCTCGACCCTCAAGATTCCCTCGACTTTCGCAATTTGCATGGCTTTCTACGAGCTTAGGTTTTTACATTCTTAAAGGATTAGAGGATTTAGATTTCCTTTGCACTTTTGTGCTAAGTACTATTCGCTTGAATGTTTTCGCTTCGTCCGTGTCTTGAGTTACATAGTATGTTTATTTGTTAACTACGTTTTTGTAAGGCTTTTCAATGTCGGCCTTAATTTAATTGCATTTTACATGAAGAAACATATTGAACTAGACTTTTGGAATAATATTTAAGCTTTAGCAGAGAAAATCGTATCAAAATATCTTATAATAATGAAAGTGTGAAAGTAGTCGTGTTTGTTTATTCGCCGAAATCACTGAACTGAAGTTGAAGTAATTATGATGCAACGATAGTCCTTTTACAAATACTTTTCTTCATACTCGCGATTAGATTTACCAAATAAAGGTTTAACATTATTTAAAACGCAAGAATAACTCTATATAAGAAATGGTATCGTATTTAAGCACACCTTTCTAAATTGTATTTTGTAGAATTATCTGTATATAAGTAACATGTAACAACTACCTTATCAATTATTATATACTAAATAACTACAATTAACATTATCTATGTAATATGCAACATATCTTTGCATCTATAGTAAATGCATTCCTAATGGATGTCAGTGCTACGTGTCTTAAATAGCAGGCATCCATCACGGGCATTCGGGGCACGCGTCTCGGCGTCAACAGTTTCATACCCATGCATAACTATCTCCAATAGCCTATACAGATTATGTAAAGAGTTTTATTGAATGACTAACCACATGGTTTAAACCGCGTTTATGCATGTATTATATAAATCTTTCTCTTGAATCACTTTATTTGATAAAACTGCAAGAAAAAAATTTAAGCATTTTTTAGCGACAGGGAAAAGAAAGCGACGTGTTTTATACTATTTAATGAAGAGGTAAATTTTATGACATTTGTTGAAGACAGGCAGTCCTTTTAAGACCTAAGATTTATACCATTTGTCTATGCATATATAGGAGGACTAACTCAACATAAAATAAAGACTATTAATATATAATTGCCAACTCTCGGCTTATTTTAATGTATGTTTCTTTTGGTATATAATATTTAAGAGCACGAGTAATATCTCTCAATCCTTAGTCTGTAGTATGTATCCTTATAGCCTATAGCTATAAAACAATTGAACGTTCTAAATTCGTACCCTCCCTATGATTGCCGAAATCCTCTGACCGTTGGCGAAATGTGACACGTTTTGTACAAATACTTGCATTATTTGCGCTCAATACGTCTTTATGTTCAGGGAATAGAGTCCAATTTTGGATAGCAGAGAAAATATGAATTTGTTTCGTCCATTATTGGCGTGATCACTGGCTTGACACGTGGGTCGTCCGAAGTTCGCCGACGTCTGCTACAGAACAAGACATTTCCAACTTGAATCTAGTTATATTGAATTTTACTATTCTTGCCATCTCAACGTTCACTGTTTAGACTTTATTTTCAATTGAATACTGAAGTCTGAGAAGTTTATAACAATTACTTGTATTTGAAGTAGGTGAAATTATCAATTTTGCAAACGTTCTTCAATCTTCGGACAATTGAATGCCTAGTTTTAAATTACTTTAATAGATAAGGCTACGCATTTGGTTGTATTTTTCTTTAGGTATGATCTACAACAAACAGCATGGCTGAGTGATGAGTCGTAAGCTATTTATTTAGTTATCTATTACTGACCTTGAAATTAAGTAATTTTATAAAATTAAAATACCCTCGTAAATCCTAAACTCATTTGCCCCAAAAGACAACCAACACCGGCAGTACAGAAAAAAAACAAACAATTTGAAAAAAGAACCCTCGTGTAGATATGACGTATACGACGCAAAAGTATCTGTGTTTAATCTGTGATAGCAATATTAGATCGACAATCCCCAATCGGCGGGCGACAGGCGTCGGTGGACAGGTGTTACGCAAATATGTCACGGTGTACGCGTCACAACCGACGCCCCGATCGACTGTCGAACCGACCTACCCTCATTATACGAGAACAGCTTTATACTCGCTCGGTTTATGCGATAATTAAGGCCAATAAAGCTTATGAGAGAAATTTATGAGATTTTTTGGAACGTATGTACGTTGTGTAGGTACTAATTTTCTTTAATTAATAGGTACGTTCAATGTTGATCTGTTTGCTAAATGAGACTTAATTTAAATTAGGAAACTAATACAATAATAACAGCAGTTGTTCATATATTAATATAGTGATTTAAGAAACAATATTAATGATGTTTTTTTACACGTGTATTAGTAAGTAGGTATTCTGCTTAAATCTTTAGTAAGTTGTGGATGAAAGACAAAAAAACATCCTTACATCATATATGCACACTCCCAAACATTCACGCTAAAAGATATTGGACCGATCATTTTATTTCCGATATTTTTTTTAATTAATTCAACGCGAGCGAAGCCGTAAAAGCTAGTAAATAACAAAAGAAATAAATGAAGAAAAGGATTTTTGATTCAGATATATGTGAGGTAGATACAAAAGATTAGGCTTTGGCACGACAAAGCTAAGGCTAATTTCACAGGCGGCTGCGCGCTAGTCGCGTCCCCGAGTTATGGAGAACTTGTAGGTACTTTACGTAAGTAGCGTTTTGTGACCGTTGCCCAATACATCGATTGAGAACATTGGATATGGGACTGGAATTATTTTTCTTTTTCCTCCCTTTTTCCTTGAAGTTTAGGTTTCTAGTACCAGCAGCAGATTTTTGTTCATGTAATATCATTTTGTTTGCTATTTAGGAAACAAACGGTACAGAGACGATTGATTCACTTATGTAACTAGCTCCACTTCCTTTCACGGTATGAACAACTAGGCATATATTATGTATATATAAAAATTTTATTATTTGTAAGACCAAATATGCGATTAAAACGATACATAGCTATATAACTATTATTCATAGAATATAGCATCAAAAAGATAATTAGTATCCTCTAATATTTCAGTGGGATGTGGTTTCACTATTTTATTTTATTTGAAGTAGGTACAATTATTTGCAAAAATGACCAATTTATGTGTTCAGTATTCACAAACTTAATTGAAAGATTGAAGAATTATTAGTACAGACCCAAAATGAAGGACATCCACAGAACTTCGTAACTCGATGACGCTTATTGAATTAAGCGCTTGTCTGGACAAGAAATAAGAGATAAAAGAATACAAGAATTAATATCCATCACTACAATCTGCAGTCACGCAAAATGAGTGCCGATTTACCGAATCTAATTTTCTTAGAGTAAGGAGATATTACACTGATATCTGTTGACGTCTTTTGCGTAAATGAGGAAAACAACGAAGGAAATATATTTAGGGATCATGCATAAATTATAACGTTATGATTATTTGCGACATGCCATACCAGTTGATATGCCAGTCAGTCAGTTTCGCCTTTTAGGTATATTTATAGAAGATAATTAAATAACCTATAGTAAAAACATTTTTCTTACAAATCTACCTACCTCGTTAAAAAAAATATATATTTTTAACAAATTTTTAGCTAATCAATTTTTTTAATGATAGTTTTTTTCCTTGGTACGAGTAATCTTAATATATATAAATTTTGTGTCACAATGTTTGTCCTCAATGGACTTAACCACTTACCCGATTATAATAAAATTCGCACACCATGTGCAGTTTGATCCAACTTAAAAGATAGGATAGTTTACATCCCGGTATTGCCCCGGGAACGGGAACTACCCGGGTAAAACCGCGGGACACAGCTAGTGTTATAGTAAATCATAAAATAGCTCGTAAGCATTGACGGTTAGTTTAGCTTTTCGATACTTTATATGCACTATATTATTGTAAACTTTTTATATACATACATATACATACATAGCTACAATAAATATTCAGATAGAACTATCACTATTCCAACCTATGGGCTCCGTTAAGCAATTCAAAACACGATGAACTTTTCAAACTGTGCCTGCGTTCCCATGGGGACCACGTCATTCCTAGCCAGTGTCGAATTCATGGCTTAAAGGCCCTTGAAAGATTTATTTTTACCATTTTATAAAGTTAAATGTTTTTTAACTAATACTTATTACCACCTTTTACTGCTCTTTACTGCCTTTAGTGTAGAAGTGTGTTTTTACACAAAAAAAGCTTTGTGTTGCTTGTGTAAAAAAAACAAAAGTAGAACGCATACATACTATACTTAAGTATCTACATTCTACACTATAACTGATACATGGAACCTTATAAAAAGAATCGATCGATTAGAAGCAAGACGTATCGAAATCAAAATAATCGTTAGTAAATATTATTATAACTATGCCTAATCGATGTTATATTTTTACACCTATAAGAGAGTCTTCAGTCGGAATCCCTTCCGCCCTTTATGCAAAGGGATTCTCGTAACTCAAAACAGATGTATCCTTAACACAAGAACAGGACATAAGGGTCCAAGACGGATATATTAAGTGGCTGAGAAAGGGCTAGGGGCGTAGGATATTTATATTCCCAATATATCCGAGAGGTTGTTACAACTTCATGTTACAAGGGTTTTGAGCGATACGTGATACGCGGTGTTGATGAGATGATATCTTATGAGACTTGGCGAGTGCTTACCGCTTTGGTATAGATTATCTGTTTAGATTTCCGTCACGTAGGAAGGTCTTCTTCAGATAGTTCATATCCTTAAACTTTCAACTATAAAGGAGTTTACGTGAAAATAGTTTAGTCTCTTTATTTTCATAATTGGAACGCTACAGTATTTATATTCACATATTTATTCTCTTAGCTGGCAATAGAATAAATATGATTTACAATACGCTATTTTTGTCACCAATTATGCTAATATAATAGTGGTGTTTGGCGCTAAGCTTAGTAGCAGTAGTTAGACATATACAAGTGCCATTTTGCGGTGACTATGAGATGATTCTCTTAATAAGTCTTTTCTTCTCTTTTCGCTGCCTCTGTTGAGATCTCTTCCCGAGATCATATCTACAATTAAGTTTATACAAATTTTCCGCTTACTATAAATCATACCAGCGAATATACCTACCTTAATAGTTATATAGATTAAAAACAATAATAGAAACGAAATAGAAAATAATAATACGCCAAACTTAAGCAATCGAGCAAATCGGATAGCTTGTCATGTCCGATTCTTGACCATTTAATGGGGCGGCAGTCATAAAAGTGCAAGGGAAAATAAGAATGGCGGAAATATGTTAGTTTGTCCGTTATTTACTTGCTGGTTGCCATGATTTATAAACCCTGTATTTAACTAAGAATTTCAGTGCTATTATACTAGATATAGCTTTATAAAGTACGATATGTATGAACATTTATTATCTATGATTTTTCATGTTTCGAAAAAATTAACCTTTCAGGTTTATCCGGATTGACTCTGAATAATGAAGTGGAATCACTCTAAATAAAAAAAACATTTGAAAATCGGTTTCGTAGTTTTAAGCATAGGTACATAGAAACAGACAGCAGAAAGCGACTTTCTTGCATAATATGTTATAATGATTATAAAAATATTCAAAATATAAGCATTTACGTGGTGTTCTTCTAACTGCGTAGTACTTTTTCTATAGAATATATTCTATAAAATACCGTTTTCGAACTAGGAAATTGGCTAACTCCGTAATGAAGAAGGATAGCTACATTACCCATGAGGCGGTTCGATCACCGTATACCGTGTCAGTGGAGAAATTAAACGCTTTGTTGCCGTAACCAGCTCACAGTGACTTCGGATTTTGTCGAAGATTGATCGATTTGAAGTAAATTATCACTTGGATCTATGATTACAGTGTACATTAGGGTCTTTGATAGGTATGTAGGCTATTTTTTATTAGATTAGTTTTTTAGATCCAACTTTGTATGGAAAAAATATCGTAAACAGCTAACAGTGACTATAGATTTTGTTGACGATTGATTAAATAAAGAAGTAAAGAGATTGAATACATTGAACATAATACAAAGATTTGTGGATATATATATAGTAAGTATATATGTACAATATGCATGGTTATACCTACGTTGGTTATTCTTAAAGCATTTTTTTACTATACTATAAACTACGAGAGTTATCTACCTATTACCAACACTAAGATTACTATAATATTAAACAGAATCCATTACCCTTTCCTCATTGTTATGACATCTTAATGAGTCCTCATAATACATTACACAAGACAAACAATGTCTTCCATCAATTTAATTTCATTGGAAACATTATCATTCCTTCAGTACCGGACACTCGGGTTTGAGTAGACCATATTTGCCCAGAACCCTCTATTTATTCAGTGCCTTTCATTTAGCAAGGTAACTCCAACAAAGCCGAGGTCCATTTGGATAATATTCTGCAAATAGAAACCAGCTCCTTCATTTTTAATATTAAAATACGTTGGTTTGACTTACGCGCGTTCAAACGTCTATTTGTATGAGCTTAGATTTTTAATGAATAAGTCAAGTCTTATTAAATATAGCAGGAATAATTATAATAAAAAATAATAAAAAGGTAAAACATCAAAACTGAGTTCATTATTACCAAAACAATTGATTCTGGACTTTATAAAACGTACCCATGTTAACATTTTCATAAATAACGTTATTATTAATAACGTTATTTAATAACTTATTAACTACTTAGAAAAATTAATAACTATGAAATACTAAACGCATTCTTCTGTCGGTCTGAGCCTTTGTACCTGGTTTGAATACAATATACAACCACTAATAAAATTAATAGTATGACTTTAATTTTAGCACCGTACGAACGCGATCTATATTTTGATTGTATGACGGCGGCATCGCGTCCGCGGCAATAAAATTTCACGCAACATAAAGCAAAAACACACCGCCGAACATTACTAGTTATCCCTCGACCAACTACCGAAGACCCGCGATCTACTTCCAACTCCCTTACAAAACAACCGAGCCATTTAGACGCTAGGTGTCAAACTTATCTGGTCTATAAAATACATTTTGTTTGGCGACTGCGGAATAGCTAGTAAGTTTCAGACTGTTAAGATAACTATGGAAACTATCAAAACTGTCGTTTACGGTGTGATGTGAACTAAGAAGTATCTGCAGCTAAAGATAACATAGTATTAAATAACGCAACATAATTTTCGTTTGTTTTATCATAAAATATTTGTAAAGTAGAAGAATTACACATATTAGAAGGTCATACAGTCTGGTTGCTTCTTTTTAATTTGCTAAAAAGTATGTATGCAAATTAATGTATATTATCACATAAGCCTAATATTCACACACAAAGAAAGGGATAAAAAATCATTTTCATTAATACTAAATACAAAAACTCTTTGTATTAAAACTTGTTTTATTAATACTAAAAACACAAATAACAAATCAAAACTTTATTCTATATAATTTACAATGCAATAATTATTTGATAACCAATAATACATACATAGTACATAATACAACTAAATATCGGACATAGCAATGGACATTCTCATTAGACAAGCCAATCACCGTGAGAATTTGTGTCGTCTCCGGGTCTGACCACTGCGGAACAATACAACTATACACTAACGAGCTACCTAGCTAATATACATACCTTCATATACAATAGGTACCTTGAGAGGCTACTATTACGATACTATATTAAGTTATGCAACACGTTTAATATCTTAGCCGTTATTATTATTACCTGTAAAAAGACATAACGAATATATCGTAATTTATATGTAAGGCTTTTCTATATACTATATTTTACAGGCATCCAGAGGGAAAATATATTTATAAAAATTATCTTTGCCAGAAAAATAAGACAATACAAAGTATATTTTTACAACCATAGTAACACAAGCGCTACTATGTTATCTTTTAAAATATCAATTGTATAAAACATTACACTTATAACACTTCCATTGAAATGATAATCATAATTTTAAC
>JADANM010005346.1:5953370-5990282 GCA_026213755.1 Eurema hecabe | reverse complement strand
TCTTTTAGCAGTGGTCTTAGACATGTCATAGTTCCGTCACAAAAACTGAAAAAGAGACGAGGTAAAGCAACTTTTACTTAATTTGATTGACTTAGATATATTCCTATAGACAATAGATAAACTTATTTCCTAACTTCTAGTAAAACTGATGAATTGGAAACGGTTTCATAAGCTCAACGTTATATACTCGTTTATGGATGATTTAGAACGAGATTTTCCCGCAATTTGTACTGTATCAGTTATTGGGAAATCCGTTGAAGGCAGAGACATCAAGGTAGCAACCTCTAATTTACTAATCACCAATCAACGTGTACACTATGTAGTAGTAGGTGAAGATGATTCACCATTTAAAAGAATCTACAATCATTCTACATCCATGTCTAATATGTTTTCATCCAATATCGATACAGATGCTAAAGATTTCGAACAGTAACGCAACGAACTCATCCGTGTGGCTCGACGCGTCTATTCATTCCAGGGAATGGATCAGCACGGCGGTTGTAACGTACCTCGCTGACATCATCATCAGAAACTTCCAGAATCATTCTAATGCCATTACTAATAAGGACTGGTATGGTCTTCCATTCAAAGTCAAAGTCAATATATTTATTTTATTAGGCTACGCATAGTACCTCATTGAATCGTCATGGTATTACAAAACATTTCCCATCGGTTTGGTAGGCTGTTTCTATGGAAAAGGACCGGCATGATACTCTGATAGATATAAATAAAATGGATTTCATGTATGACATTTTATGTATATAGGGTGGAGGAAGTATTAAAGAATTTGCTTATAATTTGATGTTCTATATCTCTTTCAAGTTCGCTTAGTTGGATCACTTTTCGTTTAAGAAAGTACCTTCTCTGTATATTAGGTACATTGTTCCGGTTTTGAATCCAGACGGCTATGAATATACGCATACTCGTGACCGCATGTGGAGGAAAAACAGGGCCTGCTATGACGGAGCGTGTGTGGGCGTCGATCTGAACAGGAATTTTAGGTTTTGTATTATTTATCCATTTTATTGTAACAGTCTTCAACAATTTATGTTTTTAGCCAGCACCTTTTTTCGTTCATAAGTGATACTAAATTTGGAAAAGTTCGAAAGTTGATATTTGTTTTCCATGTTTCCTTTTTCATTTGCTAACCTAACCTAACCTAACCTACAGCCTCCGGAACGGATCAACAGGCATCGGGCTCAAACCGACTTTAACCCCATTGAGTTTCTTCGTGACGCTTTATGACCCTACCTAAAATTAGCAAATGCTATGTTTATAATTATTATACGCTAAAGTACTTTTTTTAGTTACGGCTGGGGCAACAACGGAGATCAAGGCTCGTCAGGGGATCCAAACAATGTGTTCTATCGAGGCCCCGCACCTTTTTCTGAGCCAGAATCTGCAGCAGTACGGGTCTGTATTAAAGCCGACGTGTTTGCTTATCAATCTGTAATAGCAAAAACCGTAATATCTATGGTATTTGTACGTGTATGGATATAGGTAGTACAAAAGTAGTCGACGAATTTTAATAATTAATATACCTCTCTTAAAAGCTGCCATCGCAAAAGTTAAGAATATGGCTATAAACCAGCTATACAAGGTATATCATATACACATCGGCTCCAAGTTTAGCTTTCTTTAGCAAGAAATATCGATCTTTACATATGACTAACGAGCCGCCCGGCTTCGCCCGCATATATTATATATCCTATCTTTTGAGTTGGACCAAACTACACACGGTGTCCAAATTTAATTTAAAATCGGTTTTGTAGTTTAGGAGTGAATTACGGACAAACAACGATACACGTAATTTATATATATTAAGATTGACCTTACATCTCCAGGACACAATCCTCGGCGCGGCGACGCCGTTCAAAGTGTTCCTGTCGTTCCACAGCTACTTCGAGCTGATCATATTCCCGTGGGGCTACAAGTGCGAGACGTGCCCCGACTACCTGCACCTGCTGGAGGCTGGCTCCGTGATGGCAAGGGTAACACGCGCGTAAGAAATTGTAGACTAGTTCTGAGTTTGCTTTGGTATACTTTCAAAGCCATAGTTTAAGAACTGATTGTGACTTTCGAAATCAAAATCTTGTTAAAATTAAAAATCGTTATGGAAAAGTACTTTACATAACGTAAATTACGCACTTCCATTTTTGTCGACCTATAAAATTAATGTACCTAGACGATTCATTATCTATTACCGGAATAGTAAAATGGTGCTCAAATTTAAACACGGCTCAAATTAGTCTAATTTGACAGTTATACAAATCGCCATACAAATCTGTCAAATTAACTATGTACTTAGATTTGAGATTTGCTTAAATTTGATTTGCGTTTGAGTATTGGACCGTAGGTATGTACCACCAGATGGGTTCAAACTGGTATCTATAGTACGAGTATAAATCAATTTACAAATGTTTATCTCAACTATGCCATTTCAGGCAATTTACGAGACTACCGGGATGATATACAAAGTCGGTAGCACGAAAGATTTGACATACTTCGCTTGTGGGACCAGCATAGACTGGAGCTATGCCATAGCTAAGATACCGTACTCCTTCATGGTGGAACTTCGAAGCAAAAAACATCGATTCCGACTTCCGAAGGATCAGATAGGCGAAACTTGCGTAGAAATATGGAACGCGGTGGCAAGCTTGATGGACTTCATAGAACGATCGAAGACAAAAAAACCAACGTATAAGAGGAATTACAAATAACCAAAAATATTGAATATCGTTTTGTACTCGTGTACCTATGCTAATGTAACATCATGTTAAAATAAAAAAATAAAAATTTTGCACCGACGTTTCATTTATTTATAAAACTACAAACGAACATAATCAGGTAAAATTCGCTAACAAACTTTTAAACTAACTAAAACACGTACAAAAGGAAATAAGGACACTTAAGGATTTTTCTTCGTAAACATGGTACAGTTGAGGCACTTCTTTTGATCGACGTATTCGGCTAGGGCCTTGATACCGTTGAGTACTTCGGTACAGCAGTCTATGATTTCGTCTTTGGGCAGTAGAAATTTGTGTTCTTTGCTCCTTAGCTCGACGAGATATGAGAAAGGAATGTGAGCGGTGCCGTAGCTCCAATCGATACTCGTGCCAGCGGCGAGGTACATGAGATCTTTGAAATTTCCCACTTTGTACATACGACCGTTTGTTTCGAAAATAGCCTGAAATTAATATTATCATTAATATTTGATTATCAAGCTATAATACTAATTGATAGATACATTATGCTTTATGATTAAGTCTTTATAACTACACAACAAGATTTACAAGTCAAGCATAGCTTAACGATTTTTTTATCAATTTGTAATATTGAATAATGTATGAATAATGTATCAAACTGAATATAATTGAGTAGGTACAAATATGGAAAATAGATTTTTACAATTCTAGTAAGTTGAACGTCAAAGATTATAATTCAACCCATCTTCAATACTACAGATGCTTTACGAAAAAACACTACAAAGTAATTTTAAAATTTTTATACTATACTCTTACAAATAATGCTATAAAGAATGCACCTTAGCCATCGCGGTGCCACCTTCCAACAGTCTCACATAGTCAGCACACGGCTCAGACGTGAAACACCAGGGAAAAGATATCACTTCACTGTACGCGTGGAAAGTTAAAAATATCTTGAACGGTGTACTGGAGTAGAGAATTAAATCCTGAAATAAAATATATTCTTAAATAAAATATACAAAATATATATATGAACAACTGTAACAAAATGACGTAATGCCTTTGCAATTCTTAGATTTACACTCTTTCGGTAGGTTTGTTAAATCCAACCTCTAAAACATTTAATAGAAGTATTTGTTTTAGCGTGGTAATCTTAAGTTACTTAAAGTCATTATATATTTTCAGAACGTACACTTACGTTATATGGCTTATATTAAAATATTTGATTGTCAATAAAATTCGGTCATAAAGATCATAGAATAAAAACATTTCGTTACTTTAACAGCTGCTGTTTCAGGCTCCGAGAAAGGTTCCACGCCCCGAAAGTTCTGGTGATATGGATCCCCGGACGAGCATTCAGCCCCACATCGACCCCAATTGTAGCTGAAACATAAGAAAACATCCTCTATCTATTGATTTACTATAAAACCCTTGATCTTACTTTATAGCATTGAAGCTTTTAAACTTGGAAAAAGTATAGTAATTAGGGTTTATCGAAACATAAAATTAGGTATATTATAGGTATATAGGTATATTAGTTTTTGACCCATACGAAATAAAACTACATTAATAAATTTAACTATTTAACTATTTCATTTAATCAATGAACTCAAATTACATATTTGCAATAGAACCAAAAACCAACCAAAAAGTTTCATTAAAGAGTTGTTTATAAAACAATATCTACGATAACGAATTACATATGAGTCTCCAAACATACATAACATAACATGGCTTTAATAACAACATCTACGTACTAAGCAAAAGCTAACATTTGTTAAGGATTTATCACTATAAATATCTAATAAAGTTACCCAAAGTTCCTGTTGAGGTCGACGCCAACAATCGTATTGTCCACGCGAGCTCGGCTCTTTCGCCACATCCTATCCACAGTGTGCGAGTGATAATATCCATCTGGATTCACGACGGGAACGAAAAACCTTCAAAACGTAAAGTACCTTTAGATAATTGCAGTCTCTCATTAGTGTTCTCTTAAATTTGTTCGGAAATAATAGTGATAATTCAGGACGCTTTGATAACACAATGCCATCAAGGCCCACTCTAAGCAGTGCTTGTGTTATAGAGATAACAGATAAATAAGACGAACATTATTTTCTTTTGTAAATAAATACATACAATACAAGAAATTTGTATTAAACTATACTAGTAAAATACAAATGTACTCGTATTATTACAAGATTCTAGAACATTTTGTTATAAAATTTAACATTGTATAATCTTCTCATTAATGAACTTGTTTGAACTTTACAAGTTCTTTGGAGAAAATATTATATAGATGTTCGATAGATTATAAATAATTCCCGCTTGTTAAACTTTCGTACGATTATGAAGCAGAAAGTTTCTGTTTGCAAATTAATTCGATACAAAAGACTAACCAATCCTTGTTCGTTATGCTCTTCGGAAGATTGTTAAAGTTCCTTGCAATATGATCAGCTATATACGTGATGACAGACGTACTGATCCACTCCCGCGCATGTATCGTCGCGTCCAACCAGACGCCAGTATTACTCGCGTCACTGTTAGAAATTTTCAACATCTTTAAAAAATTTACAAGACATTCTTCACTATGAACTTAAATTAAACTAAAATAACAAAGCGTACTAACTTTTATATCTCTGCCTTCTATAGATCGCCCTATTGTGCTGACCGTACACGTTGAAGGATATAATATTTCTAGATTTTCCATAAAACTGTACACCATGTGCAGCGGATAGTAATCTTTCCAATCAAAAACCTTTTCTGTAATTGAACCCAATACAACCAGAGATTATAATAATAAAACATATATAAACATCGAAAATGGAGATTAATTTTTTCAAATATATGTTCTGATTAACTAACTACTACTTTAACACAAAATATGTCCTAGACGAGGGTAATGACATAATAATTACGTTAAACAACTGAAAAATATACACTCACAGCTATAAATTTATTATCTAACAAAATTTAAAAGAGGTACCTACATTTCATTAAATTACGTTAAGTTTCATAAGTTTAAATTCATTAAGTATATCAAATCAGACGAACGTCGTAGTAGTCACTTAGACACAGTATGTGAATTAAGTTCTTGTGTTAATACAATAAATTGTTATTAATTACTATTAATAACATTTAAACTAACTCTGTGGCGACTTGGATTGTCTGGAAGCGATGGACCCCATAGGACTCTTCGGTCGTGTGACGGTATCGGTTGAAGTCACTTCGAACACTATGTTTCTATCTTTAAGCATTTTTTCTATTTGCAGAACTCTGCTTCCTTCTACCATGATATCTAGCGCACTTTTCTTTTCTTTGCAAATGTATATAGCTGAAATTTGTTTTGAATAATAAGAAAGTACATAAAACATGGTTACTAGCAAGTACTGAACAAGCTTATAGATCAAAATTGTCTTAGAAACTTTGTTGAACTTATACTTATCTAAGATACTTCTTTGATAACTGGTGTTTAAGTCGCGAACGAATATCTTTTAGATAACCATAATATGAAGAGAACGATGCTAATTGAGGTGGCGAAAGTAATGTATATCTACCTAATTCTTTGTGAGATATTACATACATATATTTATATCATCAATACATCTCATACTAAAATTTTCTCATAGATAATTTTAACATATGAATAAGAACAAGCTTACACAACACAAGCTTTAAAACAAGATGGTTAAAACTCGAAAAACAATTTTCATTTTACTAGCTTAACTAAGAAAATCTTATGAAACGATCTCGTAATAAAAAATAACATACAGCCTTTCGTGTCGAGGCTCTTTAAGAAGGTTCTTTGGCCTTCTTTCAGACATTTTACATCCCATATCTGATACCTCGCAGTTTTAAGTGCCACTTTGGCTAGATTTCACTAAAATTTTAAAGTAGAAAAATGATTTTAGCCACATTGAAATTTTGACAAAGGTTTGACCGAGAATTGACATTTGAAAAGTTTTCTTATTTTGACAGTGTGAGTGCGTAAAAAGGTTTTAGTAGGTAGTTTGAAACGTACTGTTTTTTTTTAAATTTGTTACCAAAGAGTATTAATTATCTTCATAAATCACTATTTTAATAATTATTATAAGATATTTATTACTATTATAAGTATTATTAGAATTATGTATACAACATTTTCAAAACCTAAACTCCGCCCAATTAATAAAAAATATTAATTTTACATCCCTATAATCTATTTGAAGTACAAGTCTAAACTTACTAAAGCACTTTCTAGCACATCTTTTAGCTTAAAAGTAAGCCTATCAAGGGGCTTAGTTGAAGCCTATTTTAAGGAAGGGTAAAGTTTATCCGGATAGGAGTAAGTCTTTCACAAACAATGGCCATGTAATCAAGAAACGCAAAGAGCTAAGGCGCTAAGCATCGCTCGATAATTAGATGTAATCAGATATTTTCAGTAAACGGCTCTGCGACTACCCTCCACGGTGCACTCCCTTTTAATGAAAAAAAATTACCATTGGCTTTTCAACTCACTGAAAACTCGATTTAATTAAACTTTAATTTTTTACTTATTTGTTATATATATTATATGTGTAAAAAGTTAAAGTAATAATACTATAAATCTTTACTTAATTATATTGCTTTCCATCCCTTTTATCTAATTACCACATAGTACGATGACGCTGTCGCAGACATACAAACTAATCAATAATAATGGAAATTTTATTATGTATCCCAGACAAAAATTAGAATTTAAATTTAAATAATTAAATTCTACTTTTTAAATAAAAATAAATTCTAATTGCAAAATGCATTATAAACCCACATTACTTATATTGCTTAATGTTTAGACTAAAAGAAATTAAAACGTAAAAGGCAATGTTATTATTACCGTTAATTCAAAACTTTCGCTACGAAATATTAATCTAAACAAACATAGGTTAGGAACAATTTTTCGAACGTTACGTTAATGTTCAAGCTTGTCTAGAAATATACAAAACATTTTCGGCTCATCGAATAATTCCTTTATTTAAAGCGACAAAAATTGACTTGTTACAAAACGCATACGTTACGTGAACACTGGCCTTCAATACAATAAATAAAAAAAAAACAAAAAAAAAATGTTTACTCATCTGACGTTAAATTATTTAAATATAGAACAGTGTGTTCCCAGTGACAACTGATAGTACGCCCACACTCATGGCAGGCCGCTAACCAGACGGCAACCCCAAACATCGCCCGCCACCCGAATGTCGCCTCGACTCCGTCTTACAGGCGTTTATCTTTTTAATTGCACCTCCCCTTGCGACGCTTGTTACCCGCTTGTTAGATTTATCGGCTGCCTTTTAGATATTTTTCACTATAGCCATACTATACGAGGTTGACAACGCTCTTTGATGGTTCCTTGTTAAACTTAAAACGAGCCTGTTATATTTCCTTTACTTATTGAAAAAGAAGCACATGGCTAAAAGTAGCGTTATTATTTTAGTTATAATAATTATATTGATACCTACGAAGAATTTTGTTTGAAATGGTATATTAACACAGGTTATTAAGTTTGTTGATGTACGTATATACCAACTATTGGAACTATCATGTGAGCATTTCATACATTATTTTAAAAAAAACTTGGCATTTTAATAATCCATCGTTTTACAAAGGACATTGTCCTTTACAATTTTGCGCTTTTCAGTAAAAAAAACCATATAGAACTAATGAGCACATAAAATGCAAATTAATGAAGTACACAAAAGTCTAATTTACGTTCCTAGTAACCTTAGTACAACCATCGAGGTTTCGGTGAGCTTGATTATTTAATCTCTAAATGGTCCTTATTGCTTGTGGATAAGGTTTAAAATGGAATGTTCTAGAAAAATAAATTGCTGGGATCGGCAATTAGTCGCTAAATGTAGGTATACCGAGGGAGGAGGGGGTCTCCCTACTTTGTTTTTCATTAGAACCTGCTTACCGCCCTCAATGTCGCCCATCCTAGTTTAGCATTATGCGAAAAACTATTTAACTCCGTAGTCCATTGGTGCGGATTTATTAATAAACTTTTCGGTAAGTAATTGTTCTTAAAGTTAGACGAATAGAAGTTATTTATATTTGAACTCAAAGTTAGGTTCTCAAAATTATAAATAAATTGCAAAAAATGATTGAGTAACTACAATTAGGAAAGTTATTCAGTAGTCTTACAGAATGTAACTTTTTTGGCCAAAATCACTAAATTTACATTTGGCTGAAATTGGCTAAAGAGATAGACTACACCTACAAAAGGAAAAACAACACATTTTCTAGAAAATGTTTTAACAGGTTATTTCTGAACGTGGAGATTTATTTGAATATTTATCAAATATTTAGATCAAATACGGACAAAAACCATTTAAATAAATCTATTTAAAAAAATAAAAAAAACATCTCAAAGGCTCTGTAGTCACGCAATGACAGTACTTATGTCATGTCAAACAATTAT
The DNA here is from genome assembly GCA_026213755.1 of Eurema hecabe. Taxonomy (NCBI): domain Eukaryota; kingdom Metazoa; phylum Arthropoda; class Insecta; order Lepidoptera; family Pieridae; genus Terias; species Terias hecabe. Next base: position 5,981,144 of record JADANM010005346.1, on the reverse strand, counting down.
GTCTATACAAAAATAAATATTTATATTTGCCATGCAAATTAATCATTTTAGAATCAAATATGCATAGAAGTTAAAGAAAAGCACTTTACAAAAACAAACCGTAGTTACTAACCAAGATAAATAAAATGGATTTCTTATAACAGTCTAAATTAAAAGAACAATAGAAGAAGTCAATATGGATCCAAGTACTTCGTATTACTATGAAACACCGGCTAAACGGTACTTTTCACGTCGTCGCATGAAGTATTACATAGTGAATGATAGTGAAACATCCGACGAGAATACAACAAACAAATCTTCCGATGACGAAAGCGACGAACAAACTCCCCATAAACAAGTACATATCCATGAACATAATAGTACTTGCGAACATCATAATCATGAACAAACAAATCAACGTGAAATTAAACAATACAATACTGTTATTGCTAAAGATTCGAACGACATCCGCAAATCTAGTTCAAAATTAGCGTATCGAAAGTACATCCAGCCACGAACTTCACCGGCAACTCAGATATCAAAGCCCGTGTTGCCAATAGAGAAAGAAGCAGGTTAGTATAAACTGCACTAAAAGGCATTTAATATAATAAAGATATAAGTAGTTACTCGACGCGCTTTATGACTGCGTAGTTAAAGTTTACGTGATAATTCCATCGAAACCTATACAGTAGTTCTTACGCTCATTTAGTCTCTTAAACTCATTTAGTTTAATATTGGATATAATAATAAGTTTTCTAATAAAACTTTGTCGTATTAATAATTTAAATGTTTTTAAGACAATGACAAAACCAAGAAATTTATTTACAAATATATAATAATCTCAAAGACCAGTATTAGAAACCAGTATTATATTAAACAATGTAACATTAGTCTGTAAATTTATAGAAGTCATACACGATCCTATACCACGCATGGACTGGGAAAACTATCATCGTTTGAACGTAATACATAATTTTATGGACGAATTGGAGTCAAGCTATCCTTCAATATGCACTGTTGGTTTCATAGGATCGTCGCTTGAAGGAAGAGACCTGAAGGTACATGAACATTACATATTAAAATTATATTAATATACGATATTTAAAAGACAGAGCTTGAAAGAAATATATTGAAATATATCTATCAGTGTAAACGAACAATACTTCAATAAGATAGAATGAAAGAGTACATCACCGCTTGACCATTGTATTAAAAAATATCCCATCTATTTATAAATATTTTATCCTTTCTAGTCGTAAGTATCTTTATTTTTTACTAACAATATCGTTGCAGTCCATATTGAATTAAAATTGTTTATATTAATTTCATTAGTCCAGAGTTTTCTAAAGACGTCTTACGTCAAAACTAACAAATAGCATTTACATGTTGCTATTTAAACATCCCAGATTCTGAAAGTATCAAACAGTGATGCAACCAACTCAAGCGTGTGGATGGACGCCGGCATACACGCGAGAGAATGGATCGCCCCGGCCGTCGCGACCTACGTCGCTAATCATATCGCGAGGAATTTTAATAGCCTGCCCGAGTATGTCACTAATAAAGACTGGTGAGTGTGCTATATCAAGATGGATACTGTTACAAGCTCTCCAAGTATTTACACTATCTTCGTAATAACCAACTTCATAGGGCAATGATAATGTTGTAATGTAAAGAGCATGTAGGGGATGATTTTGAAAACTATTTTTTTATTTTACTGTAGCTATACATGAGTGAGGTAGGTATTATCAACATTGCTTATGCTATTGCTTTCATGTCGTTATTGTTTACTTTAGAAAGATTTTGGTGAGTTGACTATTAAAGAGTAAATTATAAAAAAATTTAATTTTATAAACATCGTCACATATTCGGCGCTCTATTCCGAAAACGGTTTATTCTACAGAAAAATGCATGAGACATTTTTTGTAGACAATTGCACAACAAACAATTTTAATAGTGACTTTAACCAATAGTAATGGACCTTTAACAAATAGATCGCGAGATATTTGCGAAAAACATTGATTTTCGTGACATTTTGATGTTTATAACATTTTTAGCCGGCACGATATCAATGTCGATTTTTCACATCTTCATAACAATGTCGCAATAAAGGTGTACACAATAATTCAGCTTGCTAGGAATGTTTACGCAGATAAAACCTAAAATGAATGGACTAATACAATTAAAATAAGTACATAAACATGTAATAAATACTCTTTTGAGCTTAGAAATGTTTTCGGTTGCAGGTATTTCCTACCAGTAGTAAATCCCGATGGATACGAGTACTCGCATACAGTGGACCGAATGTGGAGAAAAAATAGAGCCTGGCACGGCGGTCAGTGCCTCGGCGTCGATCTCAATAGGAACTTTAGGTAACAAACGTTTTATAATTCCAGCAAAAACCTGGAAAACCGTTCTTAGTGCGACTGCTAGTAAATTAAGCAAATCTGCTGATTACTTTTTAACGCTCAATATATCTGAATTATGTTCTTTTTGGCACCTTTACGTACTAAATTTTATTATAAGTTGTTGGCTTAAATTCCGTGCAGATATATTTAATAAATATTATCAGCGATTTTCCGTGACGCCACCACTTTATTACATTTACCTAAATATCTGATTAAAATGATCTTAAATACTTAATATGTGGATTTTCATGTACATTTAATAAGTATTTTAGAAATAGCTATTTTCAGCTATGGATGGGGCGGTAAAGGATCTTCAGACAATCCATTTAACTCCTTTTACCGTGGCCCTGAACCATTTTCCGAGCCAGAGTCAAGTGCTATGAGGGTAAGTACAAGACTTTTGATAGTTTATTATGAAGACATTTTAATTATTGCTGGAAGTAACCATACTATTGGACTAGACTTTTGCCATTTCATTTATATGCGAACAATAAAGTTAACACTGAAGATTCTGAAGTCTATAAAAAACACTTTTTTAGTATGGAATACTTCTCGTTAGTTAGTAAACAAATATCATATAATTTGGATGATTTTGATGGACGTACACTTAAGGGTGTCAATATTCATAATTTAAACAGCTCTCAGACACATTTTTAATACAATTTTATGATAAGAGCGTCACTGCAATAGCAATAAAGTGTACAACGTGCAGAGTGCGCTAGGTAAATGTAAATCCGGCATCATTTGGCTGTAATGTGATGTTGATACCAAAATCGTGTCATCGCCACTGGACGCAGAGATTAAACTGCAAACAGGATTTAGTCGTAAATCAATTTCACTGCATTGGTTTTATATCACTCTGTTGCATTTAATTAATGAACTAGATACGCGTTTAATGGGCGTGCTTATTAAAAACGATCGGCCATTGAACTTGGGTAATGCTGGCGTGTGTATTAAATTACCTATAGCATATATTGAAGACTATGTTTTGGTGCATTGAATAGTTATCTTATCAAAGAAAAATAGATTCAAAGTATTGTGTGACATTATTTCGCATCATCATCGTCATCATCAAATCAGACTAAGGCTGCCCACTGCTGGACATAGGCCTCTTCCAATGTGCAAATTTCGCATGCAAAGATATTATTACGTCATATGATTGCGTCATAACAAACTTAGTTTTTCTCACATAGACTTCTTAGAAATGAAACTTAATAAAAGATCTTGAAATGTGTATTATTTGAGGTTGTATAATGTAGTATTTTTTTCCAGGATTTTCTTTCGAAAAGCGGAATTTCATTCAAAATATACATAACGCTTCATAGCTACGGACAAATCATTTTATTTCCATTCGCATTCAGAGATGACCTGTGTCCTGATTATGTTCGGTTACTTGAAGGAGCCACTGTTATGTCTAAAGTAAGACTTTGACTTATAAACTCACAAAACCATCACAATACAAACTTGGTCAATAGTTGCTTACAAATAGTTGATTTAAAAGCTGTTTGAAGTTATACAAATTAGTGTAGTGTGTATGCTTTTCTACGTATCATATTGATTTAAGCTATCGACAGACTAAAAAGTTTGTAAGTGTAATATTGTGTTATGTAATAATATTGTCAAGGCAGTAGAAAAATGTAATATGCGTTTTACACAAATTCACCTTCGTATAATGTACTATTTCACAAGTGTAACGAAATGTTTTACAAATAATTGTAGATAGGTAGTAGGTACCACATTTTTTCCGCGCACATTACTTATTAAGCATAAAGTTAGGCTTTGGGCTTATTTAAACCTGTCTTGTAGTACAAGGGTTAATGTCTTCAAGCGAACATACTCTATGCTTTATAAAAAAAATTTAAATGGCTAAAATCTACTTATATTAAAATAGTAAAATGTTTCTTACTTGACATAATATTTTGTGTAAAGGCCATATATACCTACATATACATTTAAGTACTAACCCAACTTCATCACAATAAAGATACGTTATTTATTTATAAATAATAATCGGCCAAATACTCATTCGCAAATCAAATTTAAGCACGCCTCAAGTCAAATCGGACCGATTTGAGTTGTACTTAAATTTGAATAGCGTTTCAGTATTCCGGCAAAGGACCCTTAATATGTACTGTTTGATATATTTTCTAGGCTATATACGATTGCAACGGAAATACATATAAAGTAGGTATTTCAAGAGATGTCCTGTACGGCGCAGCTGGCACTAGCAACGATTGGAGTTACGGAGCCGCTAAGATCCCATACTGCTATCTCATTGAGCTCAGAAGCAAGAAACATAGGTTCAAACTACCGAAAGAGGAAATTGAAGAGACGGGCAATGAGATTCTGAACTGCGTCAAGGCGCTCATGGAGTTTATTGACAAGCGAGAGTTCCATATTAAAGATTAAATAGTATGCTTTTTATATGTATTAACAACAGATTATAACAATACCTACAGAAAGAATTTACCCATGGCTGATACCATGAGGCTGAATTGGGCCGGCTTACGCGGGGTGGTACCCTCCTCCCACACTAAACTTAAGGATTTGATCTTCGTTCAGTAAGTGGGAGAACTGGGCATTTTTTAATTTCCAATTTTTTTTAAATGCTTTTTTTTTCGTTCAGTGGACGCAGAAGGTGGTTCCTTACCATAAGACGAACTTCCTGACCAGTTGCCCACTATCACATTAAAAATTTGGTACAGACGCTGAATACGTAAGCGTTTTAAATATTGGAAAGAAGTTCTTATGTCATAACATAAATTAAATAAGCAATATTCAATGTCATCAAAGTCACCATTCGTTCACGTCAAAATTACAAGTGCAGCAAAAAAATAGAATCATACATTTTTTACAGTCAAATCTTTTATTATTTTAATAGTTTAGTACAACCATCACAGTGGCACCGCCTAACTTCAGAACCCAAGTATGGGAGGTCAAATTTGCTAATGAAGGTCAGCGACTGTTCGTCAAAACACTGGATTCTAAGGGAGGTAACTATTCAATGTTCTTTTTTCTACTAGCTGAACATAAATATAGCTAAAATATATTAGAGATATATACATTTCTTCACCGTCCTTAAATATTTATTTATTTTACCCTTTATTACACCAAGGAAACTTAAAAACTAGACAAATACATTAAATTTATGTGTAATTGGCGGCCTTATCACTTGAAGTGATTTCTTCCAGGCAAAATATCATTATCTCAACCCTAATTCTTAAGAATTCCATAAAGTAGATACTCCTACGAAAAGCAACAAATACCACATTATCTTTCTTCATTTCTGGCATACGTATTTATATATAATTCCGCATTATATTTTTATACTAAACAAGGAAAAAAAACATAAGATTTAAGATACTGTAAAAGATGCTATATGTCTTTTAATCGGACCTTTAATGGTAAAATACTTCATTTAAACAATCAGCTGTGACAAAAAGCGTTCTTCTAGAAATCTAAGATCTTTAATTTCTTTTAAATTGACTATAAACAGCGGTAAACATCTGGAAGGAAGAACACAGTACAATGGATGTTATGGTGGAGGGTCCGAGAGCCGCTCAGGTAGCCAGCATGCTTCATGAGAGGGAAATACCGTACTCCGTAGCCATGGGAGACGTGGAATACATGATCGAGAAGGAACAGGGTACAGCGCTGAATAAACTGATGAAAGGTTCCGGTACAGGTTAGTGAATATATGACTTTATTCATTCATATATTCAAAAGTATGGATAAAGTTGACTTTGATCTTTTATTTATAAATTAATCTTAAATTACTCAATAAATGAATAAAAAACGTAATACATATGTAAAGTAATGTTACTACTCAAATTTGTATATGAGACTAGCTGACCCGTGCCCACTTTGCTAGGCGAAATGTTAATAATCCTTTTTGATTTTATATAGCCTATGACACTCGGCAATAATGTGGTTTTCTGCTGGTGAAACAATTTTTAAAATCGGTTCAGAAGATCCCGAAATTAACCCCTTAAAATTTAAAAAACACACAAACTCCTTCTTTATAATAATATTAGTATAGATAAATTTAAAACGTAATATATTTGTAAATTTATGTTTACCAAACCTATAATGGAATAGAGATTGTTTCTATCTGAATGAAATTTTAGTGATTTGAAAATTTGCGTTTTGCTGTATTAAATTTGTATTCTAAATAAATTTTAATATTGTCATTTCTATGTATCTATAAGGAAATAATAGCTTAAATTAAATCAATTAAAATGATTATGAGATATGTCATTAATTTGAGGTTGTTATGATTATTTTAATTACAGCTTGATGAAAACGCTTAGCATGCATTTTTATTTACTTAACGAATTCTATTTAGACTTCGTTAAGTAAATATTTATGATCGTTAAAAGAAATAAATATAACATAATTATATTATATTTAATCCAATATTAATTATCATTATCATAAGTAATTGTTATCTAATAAACCTAAATAACATAATCATAATCGACACATTCCTAATGATCTTCATTATTTAATTGGTATTTGGATGGTATTTATAAGGGGCCGTGATTCTTTCGTAGTACTATCAGACTCATAGTGGGCTTTAAAGTAAACTTATCGTATCTCTTTACGTAGTTTATTTTCTTATAGCATATTCTGTTGTTTGTTGTTAAAGTGAGACCAATGGATTGGCACGGATACCATCGATTGGACGTGATCTACACGTTTATGGAGAACCTAGCACAGGAATACCCTTACTTGTGCAGCGTTATAACTATTGGCAAATCTGCTGAAGATAGAGATATAAAGGTATTCTATTTGATTATTTGTCAATTTTATAGCTATACATGTATTATTTGATAGACAAGAGATACGTACACAACAAGTTTTAAAAGCGATTTTTTTGAATTAAAACTGTTAACTTACTCTCTAAGAATGTGAATTCTTGTATTTTGTACGTGTTTACCAAGAAATAGCATTCATAATTCATAATAGAAATCATCTCTAGGCACTATTAATAACCTATTTAAAGGCTACAGCTTTCTGCTTTCTGCAGCTATCACGACTTTCTAACAATGTTTTGCATCCTCTTTTTATATAGCCATGTATCTTTTACGTCAAAATTGAAGTATGCAAGATGTTCGTCTTTAAAAAAATGTTACTTTTTCGTTACGTGTTGTTTTACGTCTTTCTTATGTGTTTTAGATTAAGCAATTACTAACTGGCTTTATAAATTAATACTGTTATACGATATTTCAGTTATTGAAAATCTCGAACGGCGACAAAGGCAACACGGGTGTATGGATCGATGGGACGATCCACCCTCGGGAGTGGATCACCACCTCCGTGGTCACTTACATCGCTAACCAACTCGTGAGGAACTTTGATGACTATGGCGAGAGCATCACGAGTAAGGATTGGTAAGTGATAATTATGAGCATTCAAACAAGTGTGTGTGTTGAGACCAGTCAGAGAGTCCTTTTAAACAATAACAATATCAAATAAGAGATATTTCGATGTTTTTGTTCTATGTATATTTGAATAACCTTCCGATTCCTTCGACGATACATTTGTGTATAAGTTATGAGAGTATGGAGTAAAGATATATGGCCAAAGATGCTTCAATATTTTGTTGTAAGATTTAAAATGTATGAAATAAGTAGGTTGATTTTGTAATAATTTTAGACTCGTAACCTTCTAGATTATAAAAATGATTTTCAGGTATATTTTGCCGGTGTTGAACCCAGACGGATATGAATACACACATACACACGACCGAATGTGGCGGAAAAATAGACAGCAGTATGGCGAATGTGTTGGTGTGGATCTCAATAGGAATTTTAGGTGAATATTTTGATTTTGTAATGTGACTACATAATCCTCTTTTTATAATTCATTGCAGGGTCAAATATAACGTGTATAGTACGTGTCATTTATGTTTAGCGCTGGACGAGAATAGCTGCGCATCGGTAGAATCGCGCTCGTAATTGACGTATTGGTGCGAGAAAGACAACACGACTGGGACAACCAATCAACGCTCGCGCACCCGACGGTCACGCGCCCCGCGCGCTGCTTTGTTACCTTATTTTTGACTTCTGCGCAGGTTTCGTTCAGCGCTAAAGATTCGTGACGCGTACTATACCTGATATTAAATAATCACCTCGGTCCAACTTGTAAGGTTCGTAGGCTAAGTTGGCAACGTGATTTTTGCGAGTGAAACAGCGTGTCATAACTAGTTTATGAACAAAAATTATATATACATTGTTGTATTAACATATTTTGTCAAATTTTCCTTCTCTTGTAATATTGTAGTATTTATGTAAATACACTTTCTATAATTTGAATATTAGGTAAACTAGTATTATTCATATTAATTGTGTGTTGTTAAAATCAGTTACGGCTGGGGCGAGAAGGGTGAAGAGGGTTCGTCCGACGATCCTGGGAATATCTTTTTCAGAGGACCTAAAGCATTTTCGGAACCCGAAACGCTGGCTGTAAAGGTAATTGATTAACTTTTAAACAAAGTAAGCTTTGTTCATTAACTTACATTATATAATGTTAGTATATTGGAAGCCAGTAACCTCTTTCGTATAAACTTATTCAACGCGAGCTTCATAGAAACAAAAGAGCACGTATTACGTCATATAAGAAGGATATAGTTTGATAAAGAATACTGAAATGTGTTATTTATAGTAACAAAACGAGAAATTTATCGATATAATTAATAAATTAGGTAGTACCTAGTATCACACGGATACAAATTACCTACTTTCATACGAGATAAAAAGGCAAAGTTAATGCATACATAGAACATATATTTTAAAAGAAATAATTTTTCCCTTTCCCTTAAGAAATAATCCATGTGTTCATAGCACTGTAGCTAAGACAATAAAATAACTAATCAGGTTTTTTTTTCTATTCCAGCGCACGATCCTACACAGTGACGTCAACTTTAAGGTGTTTCTCTCGTTCCACAGCTACGGAGAGGTGATAATCTTCCCCTGGGGCTACACGGCGGACCCCTGCCCCGATTACGTCGAGCTCCTCGAAGGAGGGACCGCCATGGCCAAGGTCTTAATTGTCGTAAAAAACACTTATCTAAATTCTTAATTGAATAGTTAATTGGGTACTGTCGTTATCATTAAATTTAAATTCAATGCTAATGTAATTACCGGCAGATTAGTTTATTTACCTTTTTGCGTTTTAAAAGTGTGAATTTTTCGAAAGTGTAACTTTAAAAAACAAATTTATGTTTAAGTACAATTTTGTGTAGGTAATTATAGTAACCTTAATAAGGGTTTTATTTGTACAGGCGATCTTTGAAGCGAGTGGTCATACTTACAAAGTTGGAAGCACAAAAGATCTGATGTACTTCTCAGCTGGAACCAGCATCGATTGGAGCTACGGTGTCGCTAATATTCCTTTTTCATACATGATTGAGCTGAGGGGTAAAACGCATAGGTTCCTTCTACCCAGAGAAGATATTGTACCAACAGCGAGAGAGGCAATGTGCGGTGTACTGCGACTCTTGGATTTCGTTGACAAAAGATGCAGAGGAACACAAGCTTGTGTTTGTCCAAAATAGCCAGAAATAGAAATTCAAATACGAAACAATCTCTGTGATATTATACAATCAAGCTGAAAACTTTTTATAGTAGAATATTTTATAGTAACAAAACCTTCTTATACTTTTTATAATAAATGAATTTTGGACACATTTTGTTGTGTAATTATAAAGGCAATGTATTTCGCTGCGGTCACGAATAATATGGATGCAATCCAAAAATGTATTCCACGCACCATCAAATGTGCTCCAATATTTTGGTTTATTGTTTCACATCAGTAGTTGCCAAAAGTATCAATATTATATTTGGCTCGTATAGAAATACAACGGTTAAAAATTTCGATAACTTTATTTACAAACTTGAATTATTATACAATCAACAAATATTAAACATCGCAATTTGGAATCCACATTCATTTATCTAACACTTAACGACAGAGCACTATACCCAAATTCGTATTCCGACAAACACCTGACACACATGTCTGTACCGTTGCCAGATACTCGGATTCTAAGACCAAGTCATCTATTACTAACTATTTACATTTAGACTAGATCATTTTCCTTTCTTTCTGAATAATTTTTAACATTGACTCATTGAAACACTAACTTCACACTTAATAAGGGCGCCACACGTCAACTGGCCTTCTTTCAGAGGAAATAAGAGCTTTACTTCTCGTTCTAACACCCTGTTCAGTCCATTCGGGTGACGCAGGCCTTTTCTTGGCTGAGCTCGTGGAACCAGTTTCTTCTCTATCTGGACTTGAGTTTGAATCTTCTTGAGGCTGTGGTGGTCTGAGCCACCAGTCGTATCCCCCATATAGTTGAGAGTAGAGCCAGGCTGGAGGGGTGGGTAGGAGAGGAGAATTCAGGAATAGTTGCGCCGCTAAAGCGCTGTGGAAGAGACTAGACGGTGGCGGTAAAGTCTGTAACGGCTTTCTTGGTCTGGTGACTGACGTAAAAGCACCCGGGCGCTCGTCAGGGGGAGGACTTATAGAAGCTGTCACTGAAATATCATCATCATCTTGCGGGGAACTTGGTCGCGAGTTCGTTGGACTGGTTGTGCTGTGAGCGTGCATTGTTGTCGTATTGTCCGATGTTATATCTGTAAAGTAACGTATTTAATATTATCATGTCCTGATCTGATACGGTCAGAGATTTGGCTCTGAGAGAAATAGGTTATACATACCATTTTCATGTGTAGGCGGAGGTACGGTATGTGGCTGCGAGTGTGCCGGTAGCACATGTGGCGTAAAGTGCGCATGTGTGGGTAGCAACGGTGGTGGGTAGTGGCGCGCCAGGGACCCCCACTCGTTGCCCGGCAGACCGGCTAGTTGATGAGCTATACCTATAACAAATATAGCTACTATTAGTATCTATAAGCATACAATTTGGTAAATCTCATTTTGAATAATTTTAAATGACACGTCTATATTCGCATTTCCAACGAACAGATTTATAATCCAATATCGTGATTCACGGTGTCAAAATAACTCAGTCAACAAAACAATCAGAGGAGAGTTATACGCTCCGCTTGCGCTAACAGAACGCTTAACGCACTCATTAGAATATTTAAATAATGTGAACGACAATTTCGGTCTCCCCCGCAGAGCTTGTTTCAATTCCCGCCTTATCTTACCCGTGGCACTCCTCAAAACGACTGACGACAAACGGATCGGGTGTGAAGTAACACTAGAGGATTACTTAAACATTGTGTTCGGCTTCGATAAAGCTTCAAGTTCTAAAGATTGATTGGGACAAGCATAAAACTAAAGAACAGAAAAGTTGATTTAAAAATTGTAATTCATGTAAAATGTGCTAATGTAAAACTAGCTGTGCCATTCACCCGCGTTGAAGATCAAATCCAAATTATTTTATACAGTATACAAAAGAATATTATAATAACGCAAAGATCCAAATGTAATAGAATTCGTAATATATTCGTTATAAATAATAATAATGTAAATGCACAGCCGGTTACGTATTATAACAATAATTAAATAAAATAAATACATATTATAAAATCACATAAATAATAAGATTTAAAAACATTTAAACAAACATTATCGCGCCATTACGAACCAACGAGGGCGTTATCAAAACGCATTTTATGAAATAGGAAATGTGTTTCGGTGTCATAATTTCCAGTTGACATTTTTAAGCGCATAAATTAACAAAGTTTGCCGGCGCGACCCGTATATTCGGCTTAACCCTTTAGCACCCACCTTGGGTAATTCCCACCCAACCTAACCCTTTCAGCAATAGAATAAATTACAGGCCGTTTTATGTCGTTGATACCGCCTACGAAAATGTAAAACACATTATTTTGAATCCGACCGCTTAGCGTTTATAGTGAGTACGCTGAGTCCAATGCAATTAGACAGATCTGCTTTATAGATTATACTCCTTAATCTCATTTCAATGTCGCTTACACAATACGCTAATGGAGTCTAATACAATATTATTATACTAATGGCCTTTGTTTACTTCATTTTAATAGCATCTATATCTGCATACTGCTGAATACATTTTCAACTAACTCAAACTCCGTTATTCATAAGCTAGGAGCACTCCACGGTTTCGCCTGTACCCTACCCAAGTACTTGAGTGAAATATTAATAAACATTTTCAAGAATATAACTATCATATACATACAAAAATAATTTTACCGCCCATAGTTAATAATAATAACATTAAATAAATTCTTCATCTTCATTAGTATAAGTATAGATGGTACAGCAATTGTAAGCCGGAAATTTTTGTTTATAAAAAATGTAAATTCAAATAGAAAAGTTGTATTTTATATCGTGATAAATGGCGGCATTGTTTAATTTCGTATTCCATGTCCACAGAGCAGAAGAAAGGGTAGCTAGACGATTTGCATTCGTTAAAAATGCTCGAATTCTTTGTGTTGTTTGTTTGCACTGTGTGTAATCGCTATATAGAAGGATTGTACGACATGATCGTTACGAAAATCTTCCTTAATATTTTATTTAGAATCGTATTGAAAGCATTTACTTTTAGTTTTGTGCTTATAATAGCGTTTTGCATCAATTAAGGCTTATCATGGAAACAATATGTATATTATATATTTGCACATTTTTTGACAAACTCATCTTATCACTAAACGGCAGTTCTAAATCAAATAAGACGGCTTAAAAATAGCAATTAAAATCTTTAAATAAATAATATAGAATATAAGAGAATCAAGTATCAAAACGCAAAGGTCGCTACAATCAAAGATTGGCCGCCTCAAGACGTGGCAGCCGCGAGAGGGTTGAGCTCAGACATTTTAATGCCATTTGCTAGATTGCGTCTTGCATTCTTTCCGCTTTTCCTATAGCGTTAATCCGCGAATCGACTAGGATTACGGAGATAAAAGTATCCGAGTTTTTAGTGTGATTCCGATGTCCTGGGATTAGGGAGGAATTTTTAACGACTGTCTCAGACCTTCGCCGATTAGGGAAAGGGTTGGTGAGAGCACTTTCGCATAATTACTAACATCTTTTTAAATTTTAAGTGCCATTGATGATTGTTATTTTCTCAAGCGTTTCTTTGAGTGAATTTCGTATTGAATAATCCATAAGTCGTTGTGATTGAACGCGTGTATTCGGTTTTTCAATCAATATTTTACGTAGTTGCTGCTGAAATTTACAGCGCATTCAAATACGCATTAAACAGACTAATTATTCACATATTCGAAAGACGCCAGCGACTGGAATTAATTTTCATAATTTCGCATACAGTGTCACATTCACATTATAGTTACAATTTGTTGATATGTTTCGTCGGATTTCATTATCTACGCTGAAATATTTGTCGCATTATTAATGAAGTTCGCTTGTTTATATTATTTTATTTTTGTATACCTTTCCTTTTTGGAAAGCAAATTGGTATTTACTGTAAAAACTGTTTAGTATGTATACTATATGGTATTCTCTTCGAACAATTACTATAAATGCAGAATGACGAAAATTTTAAAATCCTTCCGTCAATTGACCTTGTGTTACTATAAAGAACAAGATGTAGGACAGAAAAACAATGGTTTGATCTTTCACAATTATAACACATCCGTATCAAGACCGCTGATAACATAAATTACCTTATATACATTTCCTTAGTAAAATACAAATGATACTAGATTAGTGGATCAAATCTGTACATCATAATGTTTATTTTTAAAGAAATAGCAGTTCATAAAAAATATGTACAGCATTAGGTACTTATAGTTGACTATACGTAATGTCACTCCGCTCACGTAAAACCTAATATTATAGTCACCCAGATTATATAATTTTAATAACTTCAAAAAAAAAGCTGTTAAAATGAGGATTTTCAAAAGTTCCATAGGTTCTTCACAAATAAATCTCAATAACATTAAGTACGTTTATATCAAATAAACTACTAAAACAATATATACAACACAAAACACGTCAGTAGAAGACAGAAGCATATGGATTAGACGGCTCCTAGATGGATGTGTTCCGTACATCATAACGTTAATAAGAGGGTTCCGAAACTAACGATGGCGCTTTGTCAATGCGCCTTAGTCTTGAGCCATGTTGGATTTCAATCTGCTTAACACTTAATGAATTTAGCTATCGATTTTCTTTAACCCCGTTCTCCTGTCTTTTGTTTAGATTAATTAACCTTTTTGATAAATTACTTTGAAAATTTAAAGGTTAGTTTTTAGTCAAATGTCGTTTTGTTTAGTATTATACTTATTGTAGCTGACCCAATCTTGATAATGCTGTATATAACCTTAAATACTCATATTCTTCAGCTTAAGATCGATCTTCATACTTAGAAAATGTTCTAAAGAAAGAATTGCTGAAATCGGTAAAGGTTTTATTGAGTTATGCACTAAGTAAGACATTTGGCGATTCCTTATATAAACTATTAGGCTCTATTCGTCTGTAATCAGGCTATTAAAAAATAATATGTTCTTAAATTCTACGATCGCATTTACTTTAAAATAAATTTATCCAACAACAATACAGGTGATTCGAAAAATTATACTTACATTGGTACCTACGCGCAGTCGAAAACCAAAATTAAGCACTTTAAATATTAACATGAAAATGAGTACATTGTGACTCATTGAGAGTTAATCGCGTTCGCGTCATCATCATACGAATTCATTTGAAAGCGTTTAAAGGCTCTATAAAAGCGCGAATCACGCCATACAAAAGGCTGTATGGGTGGGTGTATGAGGCGGGACATTTAAAATTTACAAATGCGTAATTATGCACCCGCATTGTCGCGCGGCGGAAGGGTTATCCCCCCTTTCTTTCCCCCTCGCAATCCGGAGCTTCCGGGCCTAATGCTATATTTAATTTTCTCTAAGGCTCCCTCATTAATAATGAGAAAGCTGCGACTTTAAGTGGCGCTCACACGGCGATGCGAAACATGGATGCTCGAATCTTGGATTCGGGTTTATTGTTTTATATAAAATATATTATTTTTACTTTATGTATATGTATTTTTACTGCACTGTGTATGCATCTAATTGTATCTACGCGATGATGATTCTACTAGGTAGCTATGATAAGACTCTTCAACTTCTTTCTATTCTTACTCTAACCCTATACGTAAGTATACCTTTGTACTTCACGTATCAGCATATTATTGCATGGCTAAAATTTTGTATCTATTTCAGTCTCCAAATATGTATTTATAATCTAGATCTTGATATACTAAAGAACTAAAAACTACAGAAATATTTAACATACATCGCTAGCTATATCGAAGCCCATCCGTATCCACAAATTCTCAAGTTAACTTATTAGTCATTGTAAAGCGAACACCGCGTGAACGTGAGTGTGGATAATTTATCATGATTCTGCGAGGGTTATAGGCTAAGAGGGCAGCGAAGCTTCTTAGCGTCGGAATTTACATATTACAAAAGTGTTTTCACACGGAACAAATCGAAATAACTTCCCTCGTGTGAAGACCCGAGTAATGAGTTCGATGTGTGTCCGTTGGCTTGTGAAATGCGAGGCTATTTGTCCTTATTTCGAGTTTTAAGTACCCATAATAAGTCTAGATACATTTAATAAAACATTAATGAACAAACTAAAATTACTGTTTTAGGTGTTAGAACTATGCCGTTAGCCTGAATTGGGTAGGCTATTTTCTCTTCCCGCCTTAACTTTACGAATGTTCAAGGGCATAGGTGATCGCTTGCTATCAGGCAAACCTCCATAATATATCGATCATCACATAAAAATACAAAAATCTGGAATGTCCACTACAAAATTCCTTTCAATATTTTATCAAACAACGCAATAACATTTAAAACTCTGATATTTCATACACGTAAGTTCTAATCAATTATAGTCTAAGCATAACGAGCAACAATTCAAGCTGTACTATAGCTATCTGCGTTGTATGTAGGAGTGCGAGGTGTGTAATTGACTTAGGGCCCTTTGACACCCGCCTTAACAAGGTTTGCCCGGCACTTGCGTACTTGCTTACGATACACTAAATTCCCTATACAATGGAGGTGACGGCTCGCCTATACAATCTATACGAAATCAATTTGCGTTCGCCTTGGTTACGGCTGGCAAATAAAGCTTTTGTTACGTAATAATTAACAGTGTTTTGGCAATGTTATACATAATATAAAATACTGAAAGTAATTTCAGTTCGTCGTTAGGTAACTGGTAAGAATGACTTGGTATGTGATTGACGTGAAATCTAAATATTAATTGTTTCCAATTATTATGATTGAATTTTCTAAAATAAGGAAATCGACTATATATACAATTATAGCCAAACAACCTAGACGTTTATATTATGACAAAGATTACCTTCTAAGGATCGGACGAATACTTTACTTTTACTTAAGTGTTTAATAAAAACATACCTAACCAAAAACATATTCAAGGGAGACACTAGCATATGGCTGTTCTTCAATTTAGTAAATAATTTGATTTCAACTATTTGCACCTAGAAGCCTATTACCGCCTTCAAGTGTCCTTATAAAGGGCGTTGCCAAGCGGCCTGGATGCTTAGCTACCGTTAACGAAATGTAAAATATCTTCTTATATACCTGCTATACAAAGTAATACTTATTTTGGCAAGTCTGTATCGTTAACTGTCAAAAATGTCGACTTAAGACGTTCTTAAATTTAATTTGGGTTTGAGTATTTGGACGTTACTCATTTTTCATTGTAACTACTGTGGTTTACTATATAAGATTGTGCTTAACTAACGTAAATAAATAAATAAAAATAAAAAACACTTTATTGACACAAACAAAGAAGTACACATACAAGGAATAGAATAGCCAATTGGCGAAACGTTATAAGAGATAAAGCCAGTAGAGAAGGTAAAATGATTGTAAGAGACCTCTTTTAATGTAATATTGATCCGGATTAAACTCATAATGTAGTTTAAAACATTTGAAAAGAATCTTTCTTTTATGCGTTATAACATCGTACGTAAGAATAGTACGTTCGTACTTCGTAACTCAAATGTAACTCACATTTCAAAAAACTGTATAAGCTCCTACTTAATTTCTTAAAGGTATGAAATAAGGGTCGTGATAATTAATTGTGGTTCAAAAGTTCTCGAGCAAATTAAAGCCCCTTCAGACGGGTGATGACGGTCCGGTGACAATTTAATATTACATGACTCAATCATTTGCTGCTGGAAGATGTTATATACTTTCACGTATATAAATCTTAAAGGATATTTCTGCAGGATATATTGTAAACTATTTTTTGTCATTATAATATAATATAAACTTAGTATAAAAACTCAATATCTCGACCAATAATATATGAGGAAAACAATACCTACGTTATATAAAGATTTATTTTCCTTTTCATTATAATTTTTACTGCAAGATTATTAAAATTTCGCACGAAACGAAAAGAGCGCTCTTATGATCGTTACGTCTCAAAACTTATAATAAACAGTAGAATTGAATTTAGACATACATATACAATATCTTAACTTATAAATCTCTATAGAGTCGAAATATTTCAATTCGTTCAAATGACTTCTCATCCAGCCAGTGTCAGGTGACGAAGGTCCTGTGACAATTTAATATTAGAATTTTGCAGGACTATCCTAAAACGTGACGTGCATTGCATTGACGTATTCGGATGAATGGTATGAATGGAACTTACTCGAAAATAGATTCACTTGAAATGTTAAGATTGTTTTCGTACTGTGTTGTTGATTATAATAATATATTTTGCTAAAATTACTTGAACTTTGTAACTTGATCCTGATCTTTTGTGAAAGAAAGAAGTATTTATTACTCTGCTTTCTATTTTGAGATATTGAATTATTCTAATATATAAAAATGTGTTTGTAAGCGTATAACACGATAAAAGCTGAACCGATTAACATAATTATTTTTTTAGAAAAAAATCAATCTTAAACACACTTTTTGGAATTACCTCATTTGATTTGAAACATCAAGACCTTTATTTAAACCCAAATTGTGGTATCACAACAATTTATAAGTCGAAAATATTTGCTATTTTTTTCATTTCAATATCTTTTCAAAAATATACGACCTAAATGTCAATGTGACTGACCCACAAAGGCTGTGGAAACTAGTTGGCGCTGTAGTCGTGCACATTACCAATAAGGTTTTGGGTAGGATAGGTACAGCATGAACGAAGTCGCGTTGGGCCAGCTAATTAATTACTCATATGCTATATTTGATCTTACCTGATAGTTTAAAAGGCAAAGACCCCATTAGGGGATCGGGGGCGAATCTTGGCCCAAAATGGAAGGGATGAAAGCCGTGATGTCGTGTCTTAGAGCGGGGTTCTCTTGGACCATCCACTGTCACCTTGATAGCCTTCTGGTAGGTCGCTACTTGAGGAGGCGACGTAGCCAGCATTATCGTTAGAGTAAATGATTTGCCTGAAAGAAACGATACACGTTAGACTTTATCATTAGATAAATAGTTTATAACAAAGGCGCTTTCTTCTATCTGTCCCTATGTATGCTTAAATCGTTAAAACTACTCATTCGATTTTCATGCTGTTTCTTTTATTTGATAGAGTGATTCAAGAGAAAGGTTTATGTTTATAAAACATGTATAGCGGCTAGTATACTATAATTTAACATCACTAAAATAAAACAATAAAAACATTTATTGAATATCATAAGATGGTAATCTAAATTATGCCATAAAGCCTTAATGAGCCAGCACCAGAGATGTCATAGCGTTAGTGGCACCTAATTTTATAATTAGCTTTTACTAAACCTATAGCTTTGTCTATTTTCATGTATCTGTAGACATATGGATAAGACACCTATAAAATATTGATATGATTTTTTAATAAAACTAACACTAATTCTTAACATGTCGTTACATTACATAACTCAGATGTTGTCAAAGATATTTTTAACATTGAAGGGGTTAAAACAATAACAGCAATAGACTGATTACGTGGTTCGCGCATTCCCCAATCGAATGCCTATGCAAAGGCATTCGAAAGGGAAAAATGCATTAGGGATGGTAAGAATTCAAAACAGCCGGGCGAAACGTTGATTTGTGGCGGTGTCACCAAGCTCGCGTCGCCGCACGTAGCGAGCATTCCATTCCTAGCTTTGCCTTAAGATAAATGCTTTTTTACAAACCCAGAACTTTTACGGTACAAGACGAAACAATGCTGTAAAAATTCACGCGACAAAGAACGATAGCATTTCTACGGTATTCTGTATAAGAAAAAACATTAAATACTGTAATCATTAGGTAGGTATCAATGCATTTTTTCGAGGTTAATATATAAAAAAAATAAGGCTTAAATTGTATCATTTAAGATTTTAATATATCATTCACATAGTATAAGTAATCCGAGACACTATTAAGAATCTATTGACACCTCATTCGTTGAAATCGGTCTACTTCTTTAGATGCTACATTGGCTACAAAAAGTACCGGTCTTGGACCACCAAGACCGGTACCGGTATTAGCAGTCTATGTAAGATCACCAGATCTTACATAGACTGCTAATACCCTTACTTTTGGCCTTTCTGTAGAAATTCTAATTCTTTAGTAATAATAACCAGAATGTTTGGAAAATGTAATTGGTTATTACCGTATAAACAATTTGTCCAACATTACCTTATCATTGTACAAAATAACAGCGACTCCTCGTTTCAGTCAATTTCCTAGCATTTCATTATATTATTCGTGAGATGTATTCGACCGTTAATCAATATAACTTTGAAAATGTTGTACATTGCTGCCTAACTATCGGTGTGTTTAAATACAGCTAGTAGAACAACAGCATTGACGCGTTGCACGGAGATGTAATCGTAATATTTAAGTAATGATTATAGGTTCATGGCTAGTGACCGTGATAGTACCGTGGAACGCCATAGTAACATATCCACCGCAGAACGGCCACAAACACGATAGCAGGCGTTTGAACAATCGCTGCTATATCGACACATACCAAACGGTAATTCTGGCGAAATTCATGGTTACACGCTAGAAGTCATTAGTGGTAGAAACGTACGCACGATGTCAATTCACTATCGAAATTTCATGTACCGGCTTATCAACTTACTGAACGTTGTAAACCGTCGCTTTTCCACATAATGTTGTTATGGAGTCAATGCCACTAGCTTTGTGATTCTAAAACAAACATAGTATAACCATCCTTTACTATATAAAATACTAATATATAAAGCGTAACGGTTAAATTATTTTGCGAAAATCCATTATTATTATTAAAGTATTATATTAAAGTTTAATTATTGAATGCGTTTCATATTCGCTACAGAAAATAAACCACGAAAATATCAACAAGCCGAAGCGATGTTTGCGGAGAGTAGTCTCTAACCCAGCCAAATCATTTTGTATTAAAATTTCTGAATAAAAGAAACGCTCGGAGTTAGCTAACGAAACAAAGAGAGACCAACATTTAGAGCTGGCTGTTGGCCAAAAGCCGCTCTGGCCATGAAAACGATATAAACACACGCCTTACCCCCGCCTCCTCTCCAACCTTCTCCACACTAAGACCCAAAATGAGCGGCCACCCGCTTATTTTCATAAAACATACATAAACTCTGACTTGAGATCAGGAATATTAGTTCTCTCGCTGTATATGCGTGTAAACGTCGATACGACAAACCTGTAGACACCAATGAAACTTAGTTTACGATGAGAAAAAGGGTTGATAGTTTCTTATTAAGAAAAATATGCCTACTCATATAATGTACATGAAAGTGAAATATAAAGTCTCGTGAGGATATACGTAGAATATACGAAAATAGTAAGCGCGCATCGCTCATTGTTTCTCGAAAAGATTCACAAACGAACGAATATCTTCATGCATGAGAAATCAAACCCGTAGCCATTAGTTCCCCTCCGTAGCCACATTTGTATCAAAGGGCGGGCTCATAGAAAAATAAAGGCATTCAGCGTACTTCATAAATCATTTAAGTTATTCATAAAAAGACTTTCGTCTCCCCGACCGGCACGGCACATATTGCACGGTGCACGTGCGACACTTCATAAAGTGAGAATATATTGATCGCGAGGGGGCGTTGTTCATAAAAATATGTTTGCACCGAATAACACGGATCGAGATCAAATCTCGGATCAAATACGGAGCAGGTATGAAATAACTTCGTACATTATGCTAGGCTAGATTTTGTTTTAAATCTTCTTTTGGTATACCAGAAATTTTAAAGCTAAAGTTTTCGAACGAAGATAAGTATGCTATATGCGTTAATAAAAATAATTATTAATTTTATCTTAGTTTACGCCAACTATAAAAATTAAATTTTACTTTGTATGAAAGTTAATAGCGTACCTACATATAAATGTAGTCTCTACTAAATGTATTAAATTATCAGTGTTAACTTTTTACATAAAATTAGTCATGTTTTATAACAGAACAAAACAAGCGTTTCACTTTCCTCATAAAAACTTGCTACTCGAATTACCTCATTGCTATTACCATAAATTATAATGAATCTTGGAAAAACAAACAAACCGCTCAATATCAACATCACTCTACTATATCGCTTAAATATCATTAATTAAATACAAGAGCACAAGAATCGGATTTCAAGAGAATTGTTCTCGGCGATTTCCGTCGCACGTTAGATTAAAAATCAGCTTTATAACGTCATAAAGTAGGCGAGGGCGTTAAGATAAGAGTTCTCTTCGGGCTAAATAAAAAATGAGCCACAATCGTAATGGCAGCGAGCTCCTTTGATCTTGGTTTCATGGCTTACGGAGGATTTTCAGCTTAGAGCGGCAATTTGGATATAAAATACCTAATGCGCCCGATACGCATTAGGGGACATTAGCGAATTGACTTTGTAATACATACCCATGTAATGCTTTAAAGTACTTAGAGAATAAATTCCTCTGTTATTGTTGCCGCGTTAGAGTAATTGTTGGAAAAGCTCCTTTACTCAATTTTCATATAACGATACTTTTTCATCCCTTTTAACTTTTTGCAAACATTTAATGTCTTCATATAAGAATAGAATAAACGTTGTCAGTGTTGTTAAGTCATCTTTAACATAAAATATTTAACTCACACGAATAAACAAAAGCTAAAAACAATTCATGTAAGGCGGGAGACGCCATACACTTGAGTTTATTGAAGCGTTCCAAAAGAACAAGAGAAGTCAAACGCGAAATACAATTAAAGCCTCCCTTGAACGCACCTCAAGGCGAGCGGTCAATACTCGAGACCCTCAATTTTCACCACTCCCCAGCGTTAATAACAATAATTAGAAATGAGTGGTTCAATAATTAAAAACGGAAGAGAGCCGGCGAAGACGCACCGCGTGCCTTCCTTTTTGCTAAATATAATTACCTTTACTTTGATATGTGAAACAAACGAGCATTCATCTACCTTACCTTATGTGAACATTGCGTAATATATACTATGCTAATAGTATAATATATTAGTATCATATAGGTACAATAATATAGGTAGGTATAATAAGGTAATATAGGTAAGTTTAATACCTAGTATAATATAGGTACCTATTAAGTTATATTATTAACGAATATGTAAAGATTAAAAATGAGTACACTTAAATCTCTTTACTGATATAACTTGTACAATAGAATTGAATCTATAAATTGAGTCTTAAGCTATAATGTTAATTGTAGAAGTGAGACACACAGATCGTTTACAATTGTAATATTGATTACATATTTCAACTAATGAGGCCAAAATTATATCCTACTTCTTTTTAAATCACAAGGTAATTCATATTCAAATAATCCTCATAACACATCCGACGAGAGGTTTTGAAATAACAGGGCAAATTTATAACCATTAGTTGTTATTAGGGTAAGCGCGCACTGCATCAAAGGGGAACCTCTCGAGTTAATAATGAAAGGTGAGGCTGAGATCTTTTTCGTTGCGGGTCTTATAAAAAATCATTTTCCACCTGCAAGGGAAGATGAATCGGTGGGGTGTTCCCTTTTGTGTCGTTTTACCAACAATGTTTGACTAACAAGCTCCTTTACGCGGAGCGGTAGGCACTGGGCATAGTTTTGCGTGCATTGTGTCTTCTGGCCACTCGTCTTCTAGCAGTACAAACAGATCTAGCTTTTTATACCGAGATTAGCCCCGGGTCATTTAAAAACAACGGTTTTCATTCGCTGAAGCTGCCTACTGCCTAGCCTTGTTTAAATATTCATACTTTTTTATTTCCGTTATCATTATTCTAGATTGCTGTTAGCAAATGTTACAAGTTACGAGCCATTACTAGAACGTTTCTTTTTGTTTTTCGTAATGATGTAGCGCAGACTGGAAAGTTTTTAAGTATGCGATACGAGGAGACAAAGCTGAGGGATCAGACTTGGGAGACATACGAGCCGGCCGTATTTTTTATCGGCGTCTGTAAAGTGGGGTCAATCAATCGATTAGCGACGTCGCGTCTTGACTACTGACGCGATAAATTGGCTCCTTATTGCGTCTGGAATATAATGAGATCGAAGGTAACGAATCAAATGTTATTGAATTAAAACATTTTCGATTGCATTGACAATTTTCAACCTGCGCCCTTTTTGGCACGTTCTCTAACGAAGTTAACAGATTTGGGATTTACTTAACGGTGCAATGATTTTAGGATAGCGTTTATAATTCTACATAGAAAATAGATTTACTAAAGAGATAATTTACTGACTATTTATTCACACTATTGTCCACTTATCGTAAATATTTAAAAAGCTTTATAATACCTACTTGAATTTCAAAATTCATTAATTAGAGATATTAGCGGAACGGGCAAGTGCACGTTTTCCCTAAAACAGCTTGTACCCAAGAGAGATCTGTCCATTCCCCTACATCCAACTGACACGAGCTAAGCAAAAAGTGTTCGAGGGGCCTCATTAAATTTTTCGCTTATTAAAAATTCCCCGAGCCGTCCATCAACATCAGATAGGCAACTTTTTTATTTTAACAAAACAAAAGTTATGTTACGGGGCACCGATCTCCCCTCATCCTTAGCTCGATAATTTGAGTGAGATTTTCTCGCAATTTAAGATAAACAAAGAGAGCGCTTACTCTTAATTGGAAAGCAGAACGTTATTCAGGAAGCTACGTGACAAATAGACACCTCTTAACTTCTTTTGCACTTCCTGTCTCGCTGCTCTGTATTGGTTTTTACTAAACGCAGCCTTTTGTTTGTTTGTGGTATACTAAAAGACCTCATTTATATATTTTTCATTTTGTGAAGTTCTCTTGTAATTAATTTTTATGCAATCACTTTACGTCCACAATTGAAACTTTACCATCCATTGGTAGACATTTACCCGTGTTTAGAAGGATTAAATAGTTTATATTTAGATCGCCATTTGTCTTATCTTTTGTTCTTAGTAAGTGTTCATTAAATATACGAAGTATAATATAGTTGTCCTTAAATCACAAATGGCAAGATAAATAATTAAGATGGGTTATAGCTCATGTATTATAAATAACGCATATCTAAGTTTCCGTTTAGTATTCAGATTCTAAAGTCACACAATAAAAACCTCCCAAATATATGCGTGCCTGTCATGATATGATTTAAGAACAGTAATTTAGGAACAAGTAAGGAACTATAATAAGTATATTCTGTCTCAGGAAGTATTCGCGTTCCAAACCGTTGTCAGCTACGAGTGTGTTAGCTCGGAACTAGTTAAATGTAAACACCGCTGGTTGTGACACGACGCCCCTTCCGACTGTTGACGTTTCTTACAAGTTAACACTCCACGTTTACAGGGTTACTAGTTGTGTGTAACTGTCTTATATTAGGGAAAGGAATTTGGAGTTTTAGTTGATAGATGAGGTGAAGACAATGTGTTGTTAATGCGAGGCGTTGTGGTAAAAGGAAATTCTTTACTTTGAAAATTATTGTTATGTATCAACAGTGACGTTACTTTGTTCTAACTCGCTTCGCTTACATTTATGCAATTTTATTATTGGTAAAATACTCATAGGTCCTGCCTTTTTAAACATCGTTTAATACCAGAGGTGCGGTGTTAAATATGTTTTGTACTAGGTATACGTATTTAACTTATTATTTATCACACATTCTACATTAAAAAACCTTAAAATATATATTTTTATCATAATTATTAGAATGTCAATATACTTTTGTCCTTAACTGTACCTAATTGAAACTTAATACGTTCTTTGACCATAAAATCTCCATAAGAGAAAGCCATTATCATCACCACGCTACTACTTACAATTTCATTATAAAGTAATACATTAAAGAGCAAGTCTTAGAAGGAAACCGTCGTAAAACAAATTAAATTCAGCAACCCTATCACTGCGCGACGCTTCGTTAGTCCCCTGCACTATTTGAATGTGACGCAAGTTCACAGTTCGCTGATGTTTCGTGAACCCCCGAGCCCCTAACTTTTGTTCTATTTCAACCTTCTATGAAATTGTTAAGACAGTTTCACGATCTATAGATGTTGTTAGGTAGGCTTTAAAATTAGGAAGTGAGTTGCTGGTTGAATGTTACCTATATGTAATTTATTTAGTTTTTGTGTAAGAAATGTTTGTTGTTTTTTTTTTATAATATATTTTTTATAATATTATTTCTTAAAATACAGTATATAATCTGTTGTAAAATGTATTATATACAACGTGTAACAGAAATGCGTGGTAATATTTAAGGATCGCAAAGAATACCTAATTTTAAATGAATGTATTAAAAAATTATTTCATTTGAACTATTTATTATCAAGATATTGATTTTTTATTAATATTGACTAGCATATCGATATTTAAATTTATCGACGCTACGACATCACTTTAGAGCTATTAGCTGTTACGTCAATGACCGCATGACCCTATGACAATGCATTTCATTGAAAAAGTTACTGCTGTCTCTGTCATTAGAATTCGAAAAGTGGTGTAACACTTTTGTTTTGATTTTCATATTATCGATTTTATTGATGAATTAATGAAATAAAAAGTCTCAAATATGTTTATTTTAATGCGGGGACTTGTATATAGACTATCCATGAGCATCGGAACCACACGCAAAAATATTACCACACATTTCTGTTACATGTTGTATACTTGTACTTATGCCAATATTTGAATTTTTAGTTCGTGAAATCGAACGGGTAAACTGTGGATGTCCTAAGGCGAGTTTATAAATTCCTTAATCAATAATATCTGCATTTTTATAAGTGACATGGTGATATATATTTTAACGTCAAAGTACATCATCATACTAAAGAATTTACGCGAAGAAAATACACGGCTAGAATAACGCAGACTATAATTATATGTAGCAAATTTAAATTGAAACCATTAGCAGGGTTAAGTGATATCACTTTCAAGAAGACACGCAATTAGGAAGAGCTATAAGTGCATTGCTCAATGCACTAGACATACTCATTGTATTTGATATTTTACGCTAAGATCCGTACTTCATGGGTATCACAAGCCACTATTGAAGCCATAGATTGGAACATCTGGGATAGTTGAACCGTAATACAAGAGACATTTATTAGGTAATCTTCTTCATCGTCATTACGTGAATAAAACAGTTATTGATGCACAAGATAGTCAAATATAAATGTATACTGAAGTATCTATGCAAAAAACAAGAAGAGTTACGTCACTCGGAACTACTAAACAGCTGTAGGTACCGATTTTACGGCGATTTATTTTCCAGAATAACTACTAAACTTATAATATTACGTGGATAACGCGAATAATAAGTACATTTAAGTTTTGCTTAAATTAATAAAATTTCTGAATCCTAATATAATGATTAGAACAACTTTCCATAATCCATTCTATAATATTATAGATGCGAGAGTCACTCTGTCTGCCTGTCTGTCTGTCTGCCTGTCTGTCTGCCTGTCTGTCTGCCTGCCTGTCTGTCTGCCTGTCTGTCTTTACATAGCGATAAAAAACTAGTGAACCGATTAGAACGAAATTTTGTACAAAAATAGTCTAAAGCCTGGGGAAGGACATGGGCTACTTTTTTTTTTAAATCAACCCCCTAAAGGTTGCGCGAGGGGTTGAAACTTTTTATAATATAACGCTTTCACGGCCAAACAGCTGAACCGATTGTAATGGAATTTGGTACACAAATAGAACATAGGCTACTTTTGACTGAAAAAAGGGTTAAAGTGGGAGTCAAAGTTTAAATATGAAAGTCCACGCGAACGAAGTCGCGGGCAGCAGCTAGTTTATTATACATTGAAAAACAAACAAGAGATTTAATTTTACTTTACCGCCATAATATTCAACATTTTGCTATCAAAAAGTAAGTACTTTAGATATCAATTACCCTCAGTGACTTAATATTTGAATAAAGGGAAGCCTGATGAAATATTCAGCAGCTTGTAAGACACAAAGCGGTGTTTTTGAACATTTACCC
>JADANM010005346.1:5923621-5938728 GCA_026213755.1 Eurema hecabe | reverse complement strand
TCCAAGTTATAGGTGAGATCGCCATTCATGCTGAGCTTACCTTATTCCTCGAAGAATTGTTGGTAAATTTTCAATACCCACTTTATTAAGGGCGAAGCGGAAGGAGGGTGAACGAAACTGCCTTTATTAGATTTTCTAGAAACGTGAACATACAGCCAATTGCCAAGGGCTGACTTGCTATTGACACGTTAAACCGTCAATTTCTTATGTCAAAATGTAAGCTATTAGAAATTTTTAGAACGTATTGTTATGTTTAAAGGGAAAATACTTCCTATACAATTACCTTTGAATAGCATGTTAGATGTAGGTACTAGGTACATATAGAGCAATGTTTAACGTACACTATTAAGTTAACGCAACATTTCAAATAGCAATAATCTTTTAATGGTATACTCCCGTCTTATTGTCATATTATAATATTATTATACCTTAACCTTATTATTTTTTTTTTTGTATTTACAACTAACAGACTGCTAAGCACAGAATATGTACACATAATATTATGTCCGCTTTCCTACAGAACATATCTGCACGATGGCAGGATTTTTGCCATCGTACAAATATGTTCTATCAACTAGAATAGAATAACAAACGTATAAAATAAATCCTCACAATGAAGTTGAACCTACAAACAATATTAATTATCACATATCAGTTTAAAGTTTTGCGCGTTTCGTAATTGTTTTCTATGTGCCTGCCATCTAGCGTAACTTAAGATTACGTCTTATGGAATACCTACACTGGTGGTGTACTGTCTTCTATATGTTTCCTAGAGGGCACTACTCTACACAATAAAATGCAGAAAAGGATTGGAATTTATATTAGATTGAATAAATATAATTATTAATATTAAGTAATAATTGTAATAATAATAAAATTATAAAACTAATACAAAATTTCAAAAAACAATGATTTGAGACGAATAATGCATAACGTCAACAAGATTGGCAGTTTGAAGTTTTGAACTTTGACATTTACGATCTACAGCTTACGCTTGCTGAATGCTGTTGTCAAAGTTTGTAAATAGGTTATCTTTTCGATTTGTGATGTGTCTCATAAATAAAATAAAAGCTTCAAAGATATTCTAAAATAATTATAGTAAAAGTTATATTAAAATGGCAGTTGTGATAGAAACGACGCTTGGTGATATTACCGTAGACTTGTACTTAGAACAGCGACCTGTAACATGTTTAAACTTTTTGAAACTATGCAAGATGAAGTATTATAATTTCAACTTGTTTCATTCCATTAGAAGCGGATTTATCGCTCAGACTGGAGATCCCACAGGTGAAGGATCAGGTGGAGAGTCAATATGGGGCATTTTAGAGGGCCCTCAGAAAAGATTCTTTTCTGGAGAGAAAATGCCAAAAATTCGTCACACTGAAGTAGGCTTACTGTCGATGGTTTGCTCCGAAGATATGATGGTTGGTTCACAATTCTTTTTCACGCTCGCTCCAGATTTAGACTCATTAGATGGAACTCATTGTGTAATCGGAGAGGTTACTGAAGGACATGAAGTACTTACTAAATTAAATGAAGTTATATGCGACGAATCTCATCGGCCATACCGTGACGTGCGAATTACGCATACAGTTGTTCTTGAAGATCCATTTAGTGACCCTCCAGGGCTCAGAGCACCGTCAAGATCACCATCACCAAATCCCGAGCGCCTCAAAGGCGGAAGAATTGCGCCCGATGAAGACATTGATGAAATGGAGGGTAAAACTGCTGCAGAAATACAAGAGATGATAGAAGAAAAGGAAGCTAAAGCAAGAGCTACTATATTAGAAATTGTAGGCGACTTGCCAGATGCTGATATTGCACCACCAGAAAATGTCTTATTTGTTTGTAAACTTAATCCTGTGACAAGTGATGATGACTTAGAAATTATCTTTAGTCGATTTGGTAAAATAGTGAGTTGTGAAGTTATTAGAGATAAGAAGACTGGTAACTCCTTACAATATGCATTCATAGAGTTTGATAACAAAAAATCATGTGAGGATGCTTATTTTAAAATGGATAATGTACTAATAGATGATCGAAGAATTCATGTAGATTTCTCTCAATCTGTTTCCAAAATGAGATACCTAGGAAAAGGAAGAGGTGTTCAATATTTTAATGATGATAATTCAGAAGCTTCACATGACCACAAAGAAAATTCAAGGCGGCCACCAAGTAGAGATAGAGATAGGCAAAGAGACAGACATCACAAAAGTGAAGTTGATGAGAGAAGACATCATAGAGATGAAAGTAGACATAATGACTATAGATATAGAAGGGATAGGAATCAAAATGACAGGTCTAGAAAAGAAAGAAGTAGAAGTCGCCATAGGCATGAGGAGTCTAGGTCTCATAGGGAGAGAGAGAAAAAACGAGAAAGCAATGATTATGATAAACATGAAAGCAGAATTTCGGATCGAAATAAAAGTGATTATAATGGTAAAGAGAAAACAAATAAATCAAATTCTACTCACAGCAGTACTAACAGAAGAAATAAGAGTTTGTCTCCACGGAGACATAAGGAAAACAAAAAAGATTATGAAAAAAATGAAGAAAAGAGTAGACTAAGAGATAAAGATAGAAATAATCACACGGATAAAATACCAGAGGCCCATAAAAAATCTAAGCAACATGATGAACCAAAAACTCCATCTCCGATTTTAGATAATAAACACACTAAGAATAAAAGTAAATTAAAGAACAAAAAAGAGAAGGAAAGCAGATCTAAAAGAAAACGAAAAGCTTCTACATCTTCAGATAGTTCTTCTGAAAGTAGTTCTAGTACAGAGTCATCAACCTCGTCAAGTGAGTCTGATAGAAAGAAAAAGAAAATTAGAAGGAAAAAGAGAAAGCCTTCCACTTCTAGTAGTTCAAGTAGTTCATCAAGCAGCTCTGGATCTAGTAGTGATTCATCAACCTCTAGCTCAGATAGTGAAACAGATAAAAAAAGACGTAAGAAAAAAGTTCAATTAAAAAAAAGTGCTAAAAAATCAAAGAAACATTAAGTACAATTTTTGTAAATATATTTTCTAAGAGCTCAATAAAAACTAGTTTTGTTGTATTACATATAATTAACAATTATTTTAATTTATTTATGCATGTATCGAATCAAAAGCTAGAATAATTACAATTTTGAAATGGCAAAGAAAAGCTTTGAATAGGATGAAACCTTTGAATTCCACTAAATTTTAAGATCGGTGCACAGTCGTAGGGAATTCTACGGTCCTACTGGAATAATGTACAAAAATCAACTAGTGTCTAAATAAATAGCTTGCCTTATGCTTAAAACTTAATTCAGTAAACAGATGGCCATATCTTATCAAATGTATGACTATATTGATTAATGTAATACAAACGGATGTAATAGGACAAACAATATTTTTATATTATTTACCTTTATGGGTACTATAATGAATTTGTAAGAGTGAATAAAATTGCTTACATAACTGCTGTTTTTTTGTAGCAAAAAACTATATGTTGACTTGACTTTTTAAAAGACTCAATATAACTTACCTTTACCTGATAATTTAAATAAAAGGGAGAAGCTATTAACTCAATTAAGTTTATTTCAGTAACTACTTTGAAATTGTTATAAATTCTAGAAGGTACATTTGCATATGTAAAGGAGTATTTTTTTAGATTACCTAGTAATTTATAAGTACGCTAATAAAAACAAAACGACTGATGGCCAGTTTAATGTATAAGTAGGTACATTTTCAGATAGCACTTTTTTTAAACATTCAAACCCGCGACCCACGCCAGAATGACTAAACGGAAAGACAACCACTGAGCCTATAGGTTACTTCAAGCTTGCCGAATCATATATCTCAATAGGAAATTATTATTATAAACAATATTTCATAAATTTATTTCAGGAAGAACATTTACTGTGTAGGGAATGGGTTATGTATGAGTTGGTAATCTCTTCATCACTTTGTTGTTTACCTCTCGTAGTTATTGTTTCATCAACTCCGTCCTTTTGGAGCTATAGGACGTTTACTAAGTACATATTAGGTAATAAAGTAACATGCATTCAATAATTATTATTACTTATTACTTGGACGAGTGCGAAAAGTATTTGTTAATGTACAGTAAGTCTTCAAAATAATCGGAATAGAATATTCTATTAAATTATAGTTTACATAAATCCCAAGTAAAAGGAAACTGGCTATAAATATGTCAAAGTAAATGATATAACCTGTGAACAGGACGTTGTTGACTCGCTCGCATATATTCTATTAGATGGCTAGTCCGCCTTTGTATCTATTGTGCAGGATAATCTGTCTGAACGAGAAGATGAGCGTCGTTAGTATTGTTACACTATACAGTATGAATTGCTCAATGAAAGCAAAGAAAAAATTGGGGGATTATTTTTTTTCTTTAACTTTTTTTTCTACGCGTTCATGGTTATGAGGGCCGCCTCGGTTAGTATGGGACATAGTCTTATATAGTTTCAATATAAATAGTAGTAGTATTTTACATAACATAAAAATTACTAAACAGTTTGCGATGTCAGGTTCAAACTGCCGTAAAATATGCGATAAGTTTTGTTTCACTAGATATTAATGTAAAACGATACATACTTAAAGAGTTCTTAAAGTTAAATTCTGTTTATTATTCAAATAGTGTAAGTGTTACGTTATCACTAGCTTATTTTGTGTAAAAATATTGGTCAACAGTCAAATGTACTCAGACTAATTTAAAAATCAAATTAGGATGAGAATTTGTAGCCTTGTAGGTACCTGAAAAGAAATCGTTGTTTTCTTTACTATGACAGAAATTGAAAAGATCGAAACACAATGAGAGTTTCCTAAAATTTTCCATAGCAACAAAAACATGATAATTTATGGCTTCGAATTAAACCATAATAAATTATGTTTAATGTAACGCAATTAATGGGCGTCTCGTCCTTCCATCTCATCTCATTTTTCCTCCATTGCAATATTTTGTCGTAAGGTTTATTTATCCAAGTAGCTTTCGCTAGACGTCATAGGGTCAGGGAGGCATTCCTTGGGATTATATTTTAAACCTAGTTTCGTTTTTTATCTTAATTTATACGACTTGAGTGTAGTTACTGGAACTACTAATCTTATTAGCATTTAAATGTTGATAGATAAACCAACTAAATGAAGAACGCACTTTATCTATTGTTATAAAAAGTATAGTTTTCGAGATTGAGGTTTAGGGAGTTTATGACGTAGGAGCAACGAGGATTACTTTGATTAAAAAGCATATAATTTGTGAGTCGAAAAAAAATATAGAAAAGAACGAATTCAGGATTTACTTAAATGAAACAGCGATACATAGTTGGTAACAAGTATTTAACTAATTTCTGTTCCTTTTTATTATAAAAAAAAATATTACTCGTATAGAAAATAAAGTTTGAATAAAATAATCCGTAACAGATAAACTGATAAGGCTATCAGTTCGCCCCTGCATAGTTCACTGCGCATGTTCGCACAATATCGACAGCGGCAATAGCTTTTTCTCCAGTCGTTGCTGATACTCGCCACTCATCATCCGAAGACTTCCTCTCCTGTGTCCCAAAAATTATTAATACCTTTACTATTACCTAAAAATGTTGGTTATATCGTTGACCGCGTTCGTCGCGGTATTACTTCTTAGTGATGCTCTTCCGACGCCGTCTAATAACAAAGGTAGGTTCTATCTCGTCAAGGAATGCTAAATATAATAGAGTATTAATTATATATTATTAAATGTAGTAGTTGTTGTGGTCCATTGTTTTGTTTGGATCGATCAGCCGGCATAATGCCGCGCAGTTCTAAATTTAGCAACAGGTAGGTTCCTGCGCGGTTCTGCGCTATTCATTCCAATTCAACTATGACCTTTTTAAATAAAGCTTACAATTTATTTTAATCGATGTCTGTTATAATCATACAAGCTTATATTCTTTTGATACAAACATTTTAAGTTGGTCTTTGGTACATTTTCTTTATTTAAATTTTTTTTTGAAGGAATAGATATAATCACCTACTTTACTTTAGTTCAATATACAACTTACGTAAGTTATGTATTACGTATAGATTCAATTATATAATTTTATTGATTATTACACTGTCTTTATTCATTCTACCAATTTATAGTTTATTCATTAATAGAAAACGGTCCAATTGCCGAGCTACCCGAAAATTGGGACCAAACAAAAGATGACACTCAATCGCTATTTTTAAATAAAAGCGACAAAAATGATTTGGAACCGTATCCACTCGCTTTAAGCGAAGAAGGTAAAAATATTTTCGAAACTAACTCTATTTTATTAGTACATTTATTAGATTAAGCTTAACTTGCTTCAATTGCAGGAAATCAAGAAGGGTTTGATCAAGCTATAGATCAAAGATACGATTCGCCACAATCGACCGGGGAATTAGATAATCTTATAATGAGGCCTGAATTGTATGGCGAACCGCCAGCTATAGAAGGACTCTCTGCGGGATATGATGCACGTCGTAAGAAACGTGGGACAGGCACTAAGGTTGGTGGTGCCGGTGCTGCAACTAAAGTAGCTACAAAATCTGGATCAGGAAAGAAAAATTTGAAGTATGATTATTTTTGAGAAACTACTAATGTTTAAAATCGTTTGGCTTAGACTAATAAAATTGTATGTTCAGGCAACAGGGAGGCATATCTCCAGTGGAAGCAGCAGCAGAAGACTACGAGACCCATCGTCTTAAACGAGGAAGTGGAAGCAAAGTAGGGGGTGCCGCAGCATCTGCCAAAACAGCGACCAAGAACTCTGGAGGAAATAAAAAGAATTTCCGGTAATAATTTATTTCTACGTAAACTTATACATACTTAATGAATAATTATTAATGTATTACAATTTGAACAGGCCCATTTCGGAACGCCGTAAACGTGATTCTGGCTTGAGTGCTGCTGATGTCCGTGCTTTATTAAATATGTGGGAAGCCCAAGAGCGTAGAAAGCAAGATTGGAACAACAACCGCTGGGCAGGTGATCGTTATTATGGTCATGTTAATACACTTGACGAAGAGCAGCCTGAAGTCGATGAAAATGGAGACGTATGGTACAACGAACCTGTTGTAGTAGGAGCACGAGAACGGGATTATCCTCGTCATTCTTATTTCTCGGAACAAAACCGTATGGCTGTAGCTCAAGGCCTCCCTGACTTATACCAAGTAGATCCAAATGAAGTAGCCCGTAGGTACGAGGAGGCTCGTCGCAAGAGGATGTATGCAAACAGAATGAAGCGATTCATGGTAGCACGGAAACGCTCTGATGGAATGATGCACCAAAATAACTACAGGCCTCGCGATGATCTTTACACTTTAGCTGAACTTTTGCGTTCTTCTCCCCGAGTACAGGAACAGGATCTCCCAGTCTACCGGCGGCTCATACTTTAAGTTGCCAATATTGAGATATCCAAACAAAAGACAATATATTTCCTATTTCTTACTACACCATTAACCTTCAAGGATGCTTCTGTAGTAAAGTTCCTTAGTACTTTTTGTAGGTACCATCTTTCGTTTGGATGTCATAATATAAAGTATAGTTAGTACACAACTATATCTTTGCATTTAATTGTTCTGCTGTATTTAGGATATAGACGGTATCTTAGTTATAGATAAGATTGGAAGCAGAAATAAGACAAATCAATTTTATTTTTTATTAAGACTGGCCTAATAAAATGAATATTAAGCCTCGTACTCTCCCTACCTCAGTTACTTGCATATCTTGGTTTATGCGTACAAATAAAAATCCTCTTATATTTACATAAGTGTCTTTCATAACTCGTGAAGTGTGACTTCACATAAAGTCGAAGTCTAGTATTAATCAATGTGTAAATGTAAATTTGCTGTATCAATATAGCATTATCTAATTAATGGTGTTTGATTTGTAACTCCTCTCATATATCATATAAATATAAATATATCATATAAATAAGAAGGCACATCATTACATTCTCTTTAGTAAAAATGCATTAGAAATACAGAAAAAATAGCTCAATGACGTTCGTATTATTTTACAATTTGTTGTCAAATGATAAAGTAAGCTGAGCGTATATGTTATAATATTAATTAATGTTAATATGAATGAAAACCACAAACCTAATATAAGCAAAAGTTCAGAAGAAACAAATTTAGTCAACCCTACAACTGCCTCCACGAGCCAGCGCGAAGAAGATGGCCAGTCCACGGCGGGGGCAACGTATGAACTATTTATTTGGTTATTTAGCTATTATAGAATGTTCATTTGTCGGTTAGGAAGAGATCTTTATCAATCGCTTACGTACTTTTTCTATCCGGAACGAGCTTTACCCGAGCATATCGAAGAGCTTATAAGAACACAAAGAAGTCATCAAACTGTTCGCGAACAACACGCAGCAACGTACAGCAGATATAACATACTTAAAAAATCAACCTGTTCGAGAAAACTAACAAAAACTCAATCAATTCAAATTTGAGCATCATATCAACACTAAAAAAACGTGTAAAACATCTGTGTGTTCTTTACAGCAATTACCCGTCAAAAGAGCAATATGCTGCGAAAAAGGTATGCATAGAATCAAAACATAAGGAGAGAGATCCAATGTTTGTTATTGTGGACTCAAGCTGCGTAAGCAATCCCAGTTCAAGAGAATTGTTAATTAGCAACTTACCTCATTCGAGAGAAACTTCAATTCCAAAGCATTTCAATAGACATGTATTGCCTATTGATGTACCGTCTACAAGCAAAGATATTAATGAACCAATACATTCAGCGTATGTTGATTCCGATTCAAGAGAAGAGTTACAAATGATTGAAATAAATCTCCTAAGTGAAAATGAACTACCGATTCAAAGCGATGATGACGACGATAATGACTCTATTGTAATTGCATATTTAAAAAACAAAAATAAAATAATGGATGCGGAAGGTTTATTGGTTTCTACAAAAAAGAAATCGTCGCTTTTAGACGATGTTCCGAAGATGGAAACAATATTGGAAGACGAACAATTCGCGCCGTTCGTTATTTCACCAAAAATTTCAAGTAATTCATTATCATTGAACAAAAAGAAGGTCAAATAGTTAATTTATTTTTAGATGTATAAAACTGAGATGTCATATTGTATTAATTCCTTGAATAAAGTTATTAACAAAACTAATTTGTTTTATTCCAACCACATACAGATCGAACTTTTTATATAGTTCAATATTCAGTTGATTTTACAAAATTGACGTTAAACACGAAATATATTTCCATATTCAGAGATATCCGAACATTCCTTGGAGTTGCACATTCCATCCTATCCCGGCTCACCCAGATCGCTTGACATAGCCTCGGGCCAATCATTTGAATCGGATCATTGCTATCATCAACCACATTTAAGAGAGGCTATTAACTTCCTCCACGCTGACAAAGACTTGCTCGTTGCTGCTGAAACCGGGAACGATCAACTTCTGGAAATTATTTTAAGGTTTATTTTTTTTTTTACTTTTAAGACGAACTATTTGACGAATTGTTTTTTACAATAAAATAATTATAAGTATATGTATGAACTGATTTTCATAGTATAAAATGTGATCTTAAAGGCGGACGGATACCAATATTCAAGAAATGGATCACCTTGGTAGAAATGCATTACATCTAGCAGTGTTTAGCGGCAACCTGCGATCCGTGGAAATGTTACTAAAAGCCGGAGTAAATCCAAATCTTAAAGACAGTCTTGGCATGACTCCACTATCGTTATGTTTAATGCGAAGGTAATAGTTTTTGATACGAACTTTTCCAAAACAACTTATGAGAATGTTATGATTTGATAACAAAATATTTTTATTTATATTTCTTAATTTATTTTACAAATTTAGCTTTAACAAATACCTACCTACTTAATAAAATTTTCATTTCATTTTTAAGACCTTCACTAGTAGTGGCTCAGCTACTCTTTGATTTTGGAGCAAAGTTACTACCACGTTCAAATCTAATGGACACTGGATTGTTTATTCGTGAGTAGATATTAATAACACTATTAATATTCATATGTATAAAAACAAATGAATAATGATTTATTCATTTACTCAAAGCTCCTAAATACATAGGATGTCAGGCTGCAATAGGACTATAGGACAATATAGGACTGCAATACTTTTACGTAAAATATCTTCAGTATATAGAAGCTCTCACATCTCTGAGCATGATTATAACTAAAACCATCTATTACATGAAAAAGAAAATTAAAATATTAAACATTATTTAAAAATATACATTTGTTGTTGTCTGTTCTAGAGTTTGTTATGATGTGTATTCCAACGGATGAAGAAGCGAGAATACTTCGACTACTTGTCACTAAAGGTGCCCTTATTAACGACCCAAATGCCCCAGGTGGACGACAAGCTCTACATTTTGCGGCTATGAGTAATAATACTACTCTTATTCGAATTTTAGTAGATCTTGGAGCATATTTACATCTGAAGAATCATAGAGATGAGACGCCCCGGGAAGTAGCAGCGACGTTTGATTGTCAAGAAGCGTATAATTTATTAACGGACTTAGAAGATAGTGAAATTAACAGTCCTTCAACACTGTTCTTTAGGCTGTAACATTTATAAAGTATTTGTTATTATACATTTTTCAATTTCAAGTTTAATATAATGTAAGAATTATGTAATAAATTGTGTCTTTTAAATGTTGTTTTTTTATGTGATGTAAATGGTAAATCTATTCAGGTTGATGTTTTAATATTAAAAAGCTTACGACTATACTTATTTAATTTTGATATTAAAAAATGAAAACCCTTTTTCACAATGTAATTGCATAATAATTTTATCACAATAAATTTATTATCATTCCATATATCTCGTATCCGACTCCCTAAAACGTTAAAAATATTTTTGACATTTCTTCTTCAGTTTCAAAGATGGCGGCCTTGTCGCAGTTGCTATTCTTTCCTAAACAATAACGAGAAAATTGATATAATCAACTATTTTTAACATTATAAAAAATAATACAACCTACACAATTATACCTTAATCCTTCAATTCAATTGATAATGTGATAGTAAGTAAACCCATGGCTTCAAATGTGCAAGAGTCGTCTGTCTCTCAACAGACATTTGTTGAGGAAATTGATTACAATGAAATACAGGAATTGCAGGTATTTATTTATTTGTTGCACATAAGTTACATATTATAAGTATTGGGACTTTAATAGAAGAGTTATTTATTATGTAAACAGGTTGTAGGTAAAGGTGCTTTTGGTGTGGTATGGAAGGGATTGTGGCGAAACACTTTCGTTGCTGTGAAGCATATAAATTCTGAAGCAGAAAAGAGAGAGTTTGCTATTGAAGTGCGTCAGCTGTCGCGTGTATCACATCCCAACATTGTTAGGTTGTATGGAGCTTGCACCCAGGGCACTCATGTATGTCTTGTCATGGAATATGCTGAAGGAGGCTCCCTATATAATGTTCTTCACGTCCGTCCCAAACCTAAATACACAGCTGCACATGCAATGAGTTGGGCCAGGCAGTGTGCAGAGGTAATTTAATCATAATATACCTTCTTAGTTAACTTTTTTTAACAGCAAAGTTTTATGTAAATCTTATATGATTTTCTAAACATTGTTTACCCATGAATTTTCAGGGTGTGGCATACCTCCATGCAATGAAGCCTAAGCCTTTAATACACAGGGATCTTAAGCCTCCTAATCTGTTACTAGTAGCGGGAGGACAAAAACTAAAAATCTGTGATTTTGGAACAGCGGCTGATAAAGCTACTTATATGACTAATAACAAAGGCAGTGCTGCTTGGATGGCTCCAGAGGTAAATTAAAAAAAATATCATTACAAAAGCATAAAACTAAGTTGCATTCTTCTATCTGTCCCTATGTATGCTTCAATCTTTGAAACTATGGAACTGATTTTGATGAGTTGTTTTAATAGATAGAGTGATTCAAGAGGAAGAATGTAAAATACATGCATAGCATGGTTGCTAGTGAAATAGGTATATCAATCATGAAGATATAATTGAAAAAATATAAGAAAAATAATAGTACATATATTGTTTATAATGCTTACTTATATAGCAACTAAGTTCCTAAAAAACACCGGATGGGGCTGTGCCGGGACACATACTGGTTTTAACGTGTAAGGTCCATGTAAGTGAATTGCTTTTAAAGTAAAAGGTTGAAATGAAAACAAGATTGATGCTGTTTTAACAGCAAGCTGACTATATGAGTGAAATATTCACACGACATTTTTGTGTCGTAAGACTAATAGTGTTTTAATTATTAAGGTACAATGATATAGACCTTTTCGTTATGGTCCACTTTTTAAACCTGGTTTCAGTGCGATTTTAAAGATGTTTCATGTCAAACATTTAAGCGTTATCCTCGTCTACTCCCGTCACGAAAATCTAAAAATTAGGAGGAAGTTTTACAGTAATTTAACGAATATAATAATAATGTATAAGAGTTACTTTTCAATGAAAATATATAACATATCAGTAAATCCTAAAGCCAGATAAGGCATTTTCTCAGAAAAACAGTACCTAAATGATCTTTGTAAGTACTGATAACCTTTAAATTGGTAATAATATTAATAGATTTTAATGTATTTGTTACTGATATGAAAATATATTTATCTCAAAGTAATAGGAAACAAAAGTTTTAGATAACTTTAATCATAACCATAAATCATTTAAAAATTATGGGTCAATGTTTGTTTTTTGGTAAAAAAAATGAAACCTATTGTAATTAACTAATGTTATATTCCAGGTATTTGAAGGATCGTCATACACAGAGAAATGTGATGTATTTTCTTGGGGTATTATACTTTGGGAGGTTCTATCAAGGCGGAAACCATTTGAGGAAGGTGGTTCCGCTTTCAGAATTATGTGGGCTGTCCATACAGGTTTGTGAATATTATTAGAATTAGATTTATATAATAACATATCATTACTTCAGGTTTTAATTAGATTTCTGCCCATATTAATTCAATACAAACACTCATTTAGATATGTTATATCAATAATAATTTTTAGGCAAATATTTACATAATAAACAGAAGATAAGAAAACTTGGCTTTTTAAAGAAAAGAAAAAATATCAAATACTTATTGACTATAAAAAAGAATACACACAATTTGTAATTGAATGCTTTCTTTGTACCAAATTTCACAAAAAAATTGTACATACAAAAGTATATTATATTATATTGTAATACCTTATTAAGCTTGTCATTGTTAATACATTTCTACTTTCTCATTATGCACATAATACATTAAACCCATCCATTATTTAATTATGGATTAATATACTTGGAATTGACTGTTTGAAGTTTTTATTTTTAATATAGTCCTAAATCCTAATGGTTAAATTTGGGCTTTCTGATATATAATTATAACAGCTTTATTGACAAACTTGAAATGGAATGTATAAAGATTTTATTATTATTATTCACTATAGACTACATTAATTTTAAACTTTTATATATTTAACGGTGCAAATGTTACAGGTCAAAGGCCAAATTTAATAGACGGTTGTCCAGAGCCAATAGAACAATTGATGACGCAATGCTGGCACAAAGTTCCTGCCGAGAGACCTAGTATGGCGAAAGTAAGCACATCCCTAATAATATTATAATGCGAAAGTAACTCTGTCTGTCTGTTACGCTTTCACGCCAAATCTACTGAACCGATTGTAATGCATTTTGGTACACAGATGGTCTAGAGCCTGAGATAATACATAGGCTACTTTTTAACTGGAAAAAAGGGTTATAAGGGAGGTAAGGGGGGTCAAAGTTTATATGAAAGACCAAGCGAACGGCATCGCGGGCAATAGCTATTATTATATAAAAAGTAATTTAATATTCAATATACATTTACGTTAGACTAGTTGCTATGTAAAAGAAAGAGGAAATGTTAATTAGGTCATAGCATTACACATTCATTGAAACATTACACTATTTGCAATTAAACACCTTGACTGCAACTTGGATTACTCAGCATATACCGGAGCGGTGAATTAACAGGATCTGCTTGATTTTCCTACGTAAGATTAGAGAGTCGATAATAAATAATACTTAAAGAATTAATAACTTATTTAAAATTATACATTTGGTTTTATTATCAATATCTATACAAATATATAAAGCTGAAGAGTTTGTTTGTTTGAACGCGCTAGTCTCAGGAACTACTGGATCGAATTGAAAAATTTTTTTTATTGAATAGACAATTTATCGAGGAAGGCTTTAGGCTACATAACATCACGCTGCGACTAATAGGAGCGAAGAAATAATGGAAAAACAAATCTACGGGGACGAAGTCGCGAGCAACAGCTACATATTATATAGAGTAGAGAGAGACAATAATAAGTAGAGTACATATTCTTCTTCATTAATTTTTTCAGTTAAACACTGCATTGTTATTCAAGGGTAGATTTCTTGTAGGGAATGCTAAATTTAGTTGTTTGCTATTGTATTTTCATTTTCAGGTGGTTGAAATAATGAAGGCACTATGCGAATTCTTTCCTGGTGCCGATACACCAATAAACTTCGATGACCTAGAAGAAGAAGACGATGAATGTTCAGAGGATGGCTACATTATGTACGACACGCGGGATAGCTTCGAAACAGACACCGAGAGCATAACTCAAGCACACAATCCACAATACACAAATGAATCAAGCAACTCAATATACATAAATACTGGAAAACCTATATCACCCAGACCGAGAAGTTTTGTAGAGAGCCAAGTTAATAAACTGCAGAATCTAATGTCTGAAACGCAGCCTAAGCCGGCTGTTTCTCGTGAAGAAGATTTAAGAACTGGATTAGCTAGAACTCCACAATTCAGAAGGCCTGACTTAGAGGCCGCTTGTTCCCCGATAGTAGCTAATAAGTTGATTTCGCCAGCGCTCTCAGATAGGACGTATATGCCCAGCGAAGGCAGTACACCGCAAGATACATTGCGGGTTTTCAGAAGCCCGAATATATTTAGTGAAACTTCATCGCCTAGAGGTCCATCGCCGTTAGTGAATTACAACATTGGCAATATGAACCCGAGGCATATAGATATAGAGCAGTATTGGAATAGAGAGAACGAAAAGCTATCGCCTGCCAGGACTCCCTCAGTGCTGAGCAATAATTCTTCAAG
>JADANM010005346.1:5898101-5922179 GCA_026213755.1 Eurema hecabe | reverse complement strand
GTTTTTTTTATTATTTATTTATTTATTTATTTTACACTTTATTACACCATAATAAGAAAAAAAACAGTACAAACTAATGAAAAGTACAAAATTAGGCGTAAAAGGCGGCCTTATCACTTAAAAGTGATTTCTACCAGGCAACCTAGTAAATAAGTAAAGAAAGAAAGAACGGGTAGGTATACAGGTGCAGAAACAAAGATATTATATACATATATAAATCCAGTACATACACAAATATATAAATATGCATAAATTAATTTTAATACCTATAATATAAACACATGTAACATTCACAGATATCTATATACATAATACTACATATATACAATAAAAGTTTACACATCTGAGCAATATGCATGAGCAATATTATTATTTATTGTTAAAATTTTATTTTTAAATTGTGTATAATAATGTACCTAGGTTCATTTTATCAGTGTGTTTACCAAAGAAGCCCTAAGGTTATCTCTGTCATAGCATTGAAACAGTTACATATACATTTTTCTTGATAAAAATATTACACATTTAAAATTGAGATCTACAAGGGTTTATAGAAAAAAATGGAGTTGCTAACTCGTCAAACTATACATGTATAAAAGTAGATAAGTAACATTTCCATACATTTTTTTATGGTTATACCTCAGAATATAGAAAAACCCAGAAATTACGAAATTAAAAATCAATTCAATATTAAATAAGTATTTTATTATATAAAATTAAAAACATTTTTATGTCAAAAATCCTTTAATGAAATATTTTATATTTATTGTAGGTAGGTTTTTTGTGTGTAATATAACAAGATAAATTTATGAATTACAAATATATTTTTATTATATTATATTTGTTGTAATAAAATATATCGATTTTTAGTCAAAAATTACCCGAAAACTCAAAAAGCGTTCCCGAGCTAGCAACATTACGCGGGGTAGGAAGTGGATATGCTGCGTGACGGGTTAAGTGTCTTTAGACTCAGTAATGTCAATGTAAATAGCATTGAATGCGTCTTCTGGGTTTTTCTATATTCTGAGGGTTATATGTATTATAATATGACAAAAACACATTAAAAATTAACGCGCAATAAACTCGCGAGGCAATTACATTGAAACCATAAAACCATCTCATAACATACCATAACAAGGCAGCTAGGTGATTCAGCATCAATCAGTATCAGTATCAGTCGCTAGTGAGCTATGAGCAATGATATCGAAATAGCGAGATCCTCGCCAGGACATGCGCGTGCGCTGACTCACGGCCGTCGTTTTCGCGTCGTCACGATCTTTTTTTCTAAGTTGTCTTTGATTTTAGGAAAATATTTTGTTAAACTAACTTTGAAAATATTTGTTGAGAAGTAGAACGTATTTGATGTGTGACTTGATAGACAGTCTTTCTTACAACTAACTACAATTATAACCCTGTAGCTAACAATGTAACGAAAGAAAAAAAAGTAAAAATGCATATATACGATCGATTTCAGAAACCTCCTTTTTTTGAAGTCGAAAAGTTGAAAATGAAATGATATATATCAAATTTAGGAAAACAAATTGAGCTGGAGACGAAGGAAAGCCTTCGAGTTCCTTTTCTTTTTC
The DNA here is from genome assembly GCA_026213755.1 of Eurema hecabe. Lineage (NCBI taxonomy): Eukaryota > Metazoa > Arthropoda > Insecta > Lepidoptera > Pieridae > Terias > Terias hecabe. Next base: position 5,920,596 of record JADANM010005346.1, on the reverse strand, counting down.
TTAGGACCTTTTAAAGGCCTCTTGGATATATAATTATTTAAATCTTATATTGTAATTAATCGTACGGGCTTTCTACTAAAAGCCGTTAAACAAGTTACAAGATAATAAAAAAAAGATACATTATCAATGATTATTTCTACTGATGGTCGGTGAAATATACATATTTGATGCTTTACGAACCGGATTTTTTCTTAATTAACAAATTATTTTCATCTCATGATTTAAAATGATAGTTCATAATAAATTAATCTTCGATACAGTTAAGCAACATTGTCATACACGTTTGAAACTATCAATGCTTTCAACAGCTAGTTAATATATCAACACGATTCTACTGAATTTCATATTTATGTTAGTGTTACTACAAATTCTAATTTATTTGACGTCACCTCATCCCACAAGTTAGCGTTTTGATTGATGTTTCTTTGCTAATTATATTTTGCTACGTATGATATTAATATCTAGATTATAATGTATACTAACACATTACTGACAATTTATTGTAATTGTACCCAAGACTATGATATAGGATATAAATGCTTAAATATTAAATTAATATATAATTTACGTTTCACGTTGTTTGTCTGCGATTTACTCATAAACTACTGAACCTATTTAAAATTTAATTTGCACACCGTGTGCAGTTTGATCCAACTTAAAAGATGAGATAGCTTACATCATAATATATGCGAGCGAAACCGGGGCGGATCGCTAGTTGATTATATGATGTTTTAATCTACCGCTTCTTAATTTACTAGGGTGAAAGTTCTTAATTCTTATTGATAACTTGAGTTCTTCCAAAGACCTGAAATTTTCAAGAACGAATAAAAGAACGGATATCTCGTTTCTCATCTCCAAGGAGTTTGCAGATTGTTTTAATTGAAGGCAGTTTAAAGTTTAGGAAATCGGTGCATACATACATAGTAAATATTCCTTACTAATCTAAACTGTCTGCAGACTTAAAAGTCGGTAGTCTACGGTGCGGATGTTAAAATGAGTCGTAGCTATTTATTTATTTACTCTTAGTTACAATATACAACAATAACATTTTATTGGATACAGCATTTGTAACAGGCGGCCTTATCACTAACGAGTGATCGCTATATAGTGATCTTTTTAATTATATTATGTAATTGTTAACTACGTAATATGTTTGTCTGGGTTTCGTTTTGTGATATAATAATACTTATTACCAATGCAAAAATATCTACGTCTGTCTAACTTTAATGATTTATTGTACCTATTCTGAGAAGAGTCGTTTTACATGTGCGATCAAAAATTCATATATGAAATTGTTATCCTTTAAAAGTTAAAAGCCAATATAATATAGACTAGTTATTCAACATATATTTATTATTGACGGTAATTGAATACTCACTAGGTAACTAACTAGTTTTCAACACGAACATTGCCAGTTCGTAGAAACGTCAGCGCTAGTAACGTTTAGTTGAGTTATTATTTAAAGATAAGAGTCGAGTCGGGGGGTTCTCAGAAGCACCGCGGCAAACAACTTTACCATTTGACAAGATACACTTGCAAATAGTTACGGCGTTACTCACTCGCCGTACAGTCGGCATAACTGATTTAATACGCATCATCATAGCGCGCTTATTAATGTACAGGCCATGTCATTGCATTGAAGTCTGAGCGTTAAAGGAGGCTTATTTATATTATAGATACTAATATTATAAATGGGAAAATGTGTGCCTGTTTGTCTTTCTTTCAAGGCAAAACGGTTGGACCGATTTAGTTGAAATTTGTTTTGTGGATAGATGATGTCCTGGATTAAAATGTAGGGTACTTTTTATCCCGTTATTACTCCGGGAACGGAAACGACGTGAGGAAAACCGCGGGGAGCGGCTAGTTTTAAATAAGTTGTTCAATAGCTAGTCAATGCTATTGGAATCGACTTCAAAAATAAGGTTCTCAGTTTGACTAAAATTTTCTTAATATTCGAACAGGTTAAATGGTATTGATTTCATTTTTCAAAGCAGCTTACGGGGTTTTAATACAATTTGAATCACTGAACCTCACAAGTCTCGATTTTGCAATACAATTTTAAAACATACATATATTTAAAACTAAGTTTATTGCTAATATCCGATGACCTATTTGACTGTCGGTAGGAACTACACATTTATCTGCGCGCTAAAAATCTAATTTTCCTGAATAAACGGGGACGGCCTATTTCGCTTCAAGGTCCAGCCTATAAAATTGGAATAATGAATGAACGATTATAAATTACTATTCATATGATGAAACTGTTGTTTTCATTTATGTCTATAATTGAACCTACAATATAGTAAAGGTCTTAAACCGATTTAGAATGAGTTTAATTATAATGTAGTACTTTAAAATAGAGTATAAAGCGAATCATACGCAGAATATTTGACGTAATATGTTATTCTAACGCGGCGCGTTTTCTCCTCCATTTTGATAGCGGCAGCGTCCAATCTATTGGATGCATTTAATTCGCCTACAGCCAGATGCGTTTCAGGACGGTCCCGGGTGAGTCACCGTTTCTCGGAAGAGGCCGAACTATTTTAGACTGTGTCCGCTTACCTTCTAGGAACCGCGATGTGGGACCAACGACCGATCTAAAGTATTGTTAGATCGCGAACGGGGTTGCTCGCTATTACGAGTTCCCTGTTTTATAGCAGCTAGTCTGTTTGGGTCCGCCTCCAGGAAGTCTCGCCTCGATTAATCAACACTTTTATAATGATACAGCTGCATGCGTTTCAGTTTGCGCATACGGAAACGTTCGGACTACCTACGTCGTTTTATCTATATTGTTTTATGCGAACAGATGTTACGTGTTTAATTATATGTTGGTCTTCGATTATGTATACCTACGCATATGCACTTAAAGCGTGATTTGATATTACTTTAATTTTTTGGAAAGTAAATTTAAATATAAAAACTCTTTTCCCAATTATTTGCTTAGGTCTGAATAATGAATCCAATAGGCTGATATGAAACTCAAGCAATTTTTATCATTTTCTCATTACTATTTAATGTAAGATTCCATTAGCAGCGCGATGAATGCTTACGTCTCCCGTCGCGTCGATGTTGACCGGCGTCCGCGCAAATGGCTAGACTCTTCCTGTTTACCTTTTGTTTCCGGACGAATAAGCAGGCAAAGGACGTATCTGTCACTAATAACTTTCAAGACGGCTCTTAACAAATAATCGGTCACCGGTCTCTTGAGTCGTCTGTGTGCCGTTTACGTAATCGTCGGCTGGTTTTATGTGATTTCGATATTTTTATACCCTAGTTAGTATTGGATGAATTTAGCACTTGTATTGTCTTTATCGTGAAAAATCTCTTTAATTACATTGATAAAATTAAAGGCCTTATTATATACTAACACTAGGCATTCCTAAAACTGATATACTAGTCTAGCTATAAGACCAGTTAAAGTAAATAAGTCGTAATATTTTCATGGGTGCCGGCGCGGCGGGCCCGTTATGCGCTGTTGAAATAAACAAATGTGTTGATTTTTATACAGTGATGTTGGCCGCCCCGTGCTCTATCGATTCTAAAAATCGCTTACGCTAAACATCTACGCGTTATGACTAAATACCTACGATGCCTCTAATACGATGCTTATTTTGATCTTATCGTCAAGTCGAAAGCCCACTATAGCAACTGGCAACGGAGGAAATAAGTCTAATACCTGTCTAATATTAAATGAAAACAGATCTAAAGAGCAAATCAAAGGACCAAAACCTCGTGCTACGGTGTGATGTCACGTTGCGTGTTTTTTACTTGCGTGTAAAACATTATCATAAAACCAAATTAATTAATTATTTACTATTAACTATTTTCTTGTATCCTAAATTTAATCAAAAACCGATCGTGATTAAAACAAGCGATTCCCCGAAGTTGTTTTCGATGACATTAACAGCGGTGGGTGCGGCGTGATCCCCAATTGTTAAATTGAGCCGACACATTAGTCCGATGTCAACAGAGACGCATCGCGCGTGCACGCATGAATCAGCTCGCTACAATTAATCTAATTTAGGGTTATTGGGGAGGCATGGCCGATGGCACGGGCCCGACGACGCACAGTCTCGCGCCGCCGCCGACTGTCGGCGCATCGCTGCACTTGATGCAACTTGCAACAGTCATTACTGACTTCGCGACACGCGCGCTCGCAGTGCCCATGTGCCCCATACGCCGGTGAAATGCCGCGAACGGATTGCTCGCTACAAGTTTCGATAACAGTGCAACCGAATCGTAATAAATTACAAGTGTTTGTTGACGTTTTCATGAGTAAGTAAGCATGATTGGTGTCTAGGTTTTGTTGTGATTTCGATATATTAAGCTTTATTGTAATGTGTGGTTGATTCTCATCTATTATAACTTATAGTCATCATTAAATCGATTGATGTAGCAATTGTTTTAATCGTAACAATAGAACACATGTATACTAAGTAATGAAAACATCGTAGAACGTTTTAATTTAATAATAGTTTTCTAGGTTTTATTTTTTTATCAAAATTTGTCTTTGAAATAAATGTCGCAACAAATGCCGCTTCTTTTTTCATGTTGAAATAAAGAAAGTTTCAAAAGTGTTTGTTGCAATAAATATAATCAAAGAAATATCCAGATTTGTAAACGTTTCGTTAAACAAAAATACAGGATTATTTTAGTAAAAACTACTGGCATTTGTGTTAAACAATAATAGTATAATAAAATGTTAAGAAAATGTCCTTTACCACTAATTTTATTAAATTACGTAACATGTTCACTCAGGTTTAATTTGTTTATAAATAAACGTTACCATATTGTATTAAGATTGCAATACCAGTACGTATAATATGTACTTACATCGAATCAATAAATAATGGTATCAACATGCATTAAATAGTCTCCATTAATATATTACAATATCTAATACCTATCACTTGCGGCTATCTTTCACATAGCAGTATAAAAAGCAGCCAAGCGACGCGCGCTTGTAGTAAATTTATAAACTATCAAACACCGGGATCATTGGCTGTCCAAAGGCAATGCCAAATCTTTCGGCAAACAGCCACCCAGCGATGATAGAAATTTTCGCTGGGACGATGAATCATTTCTAATTATTTTGTGAGTGAGCATAAAATTAACAGTTGGAACACTCCTTTAATTAACACGCGCCGATGTTTCCTAACCTCTCATTGTTTGTGTCTTTTAACGTACCTATAGCCATCCTCTGTTTTACCAGCTGTGCTCTCGCAGGAAGGTCTTTGAAGTCGAAAATTTCGGTATCTGTACGTGTTTATAAACGGCTCTTGATGATTGTCGTGAGTTATGGTGTTTGTTGTTGCATTAAAAAGAATCGTCGTCATAAGTTGTTGATTTATCAATAGCCTCCTCTTATTCGATTTTATGACTACGCCGCTGTTTAGACTCAAAATATTTTGGCTAAAGCCAAAAGAAATAAATGAGGAGTGGTGAGACATTTTGCAGACGGCGCTTAGCGGTGATTCAGACTGGAATACAATTGCCTTTATAGCTTCGATGGTGATGCGCAAGCGAACCGTTGGCATTGGATCGTTATGACTAACCAACGCTCTAGATATAATCAAAATATGTGACAAGTTTATTTCTATTTAGAACGAGAACCCTCTCGATATAATCAGCCTAAAGAACATCTGCTGATTTTTTGACAACGTAAGTAGGTCGGGGCTCGCGTTTGCGTCACGAGCGGCCCAGCACTCGTCAATGTTTGCTTACGCAAAATTCGTTATTGTCCTGCTAAAAAAAGTAATGTTACATTACTTTTAATAGAATTTCTCCGAGAGTCCGTGCACGTATTTACTTCCAGACGAGAAAAGATGACTATAGAAATCAAATTCGCGTTCTAAAACAAAATGTTTCATATTGTTGAAAACTGCACGACGTACCTATAAAGTAATAAAACATATTGTAAAGTATTTGGTTAATGCTATCCATGCATTGTTTGCCACACCAGTTTATTATTAAATATAATAGTACATATTAAATCGTAAAAGGATTTATTCTTCTTAACAGGTGCTTCTAATAGCGTCAAATTCCACAATGTTTATATGTATTGGAATAAAATTTACAAAGGCGATTGCAGCGATTATTCACTTTTTTTTATTTCATTATTCTTATTATGTCAGTGAACATGAACTCTCTTTCGTTTTTCATATCAAATCATTTAAGTCTACCTAATTTTATTAATACTAATACCTATTAAAGTGGCTCCACAATGTGAAAACATATCACCCCATAACATAAGAGATGAATTATTACGTGATAAAATAAAATGTATAAATATTTTCTATCCAATCTCTTTAATTTTCTCTAAACGTGATTCTAAAGCTTTACACTATATCCCAACTAGTCGATTAAGGAAAAGAGATTTTTTTTAAAAGCTCGCGGTGCCGTAACGTAACGTACTTGGGAGCGCACCTCCAAAATACACGCATGAGTCAGCCCGCGCTATTTCACAACGATGCCTTTGCCAATCGCTTTTGTATTGCTTCCTGTTGCTGCTATTATACTCCACTTTTTAACTCTCCACTACGCTGTTATACCATGAAATATTACCTGTAAGATAGTCTGAATCAATCGTTGCATCATTCATCCAGATTCCTTCGTAAGATTCAATGTTGCGAAGATAAAAATGGACGTGTTTATTTGCGTGTGCGTAGTTTTCATCTTTGTTCATTGAAACATTTTTTGTTTTCTTGAGCGAAATGGAAAGGATTTTTTTAAGAGGAATTAAATAAACAAGGTGAAACAAATATTCATTTAGTTTGAATTCCGGTTGATATTTATGAAAATATTTTTCGCTGAAAGCTAATTAAATTATACCTGTAACCTTCATCGAAGGCGTGTCTTTAGATCTCAAAATTAAATTTTTATCAAAAATAATTGCAAAATATACTTTCCTTAATGCTACCAACTTTTATAACCTTGAGAACTTCAACATTCTTGAAGCATACAAATTATGCTTTCCAGGAAAATAGCATTTGAAAATAACTTGAAACACTTTTCCTTGAACTATGAAAATTAATTTTCTTCGTCTAAACCTTGAAATGCTGACAAATAGAAAATTCAATTTTAAAATAGAACTGGTATATTGTATGTTATTCCTTTGTGAATATATCTAGTCATCCCTAACAATCCGCTTAATTGAGTATCGTCTACAAATCAATTGCCTTGATTTGTGTCTTTACGGAGTTCTTTGATGTGATCTGGATCAGATCACGTATACAGAACGTTAACGAGGATCGCCCTAGATCTTATTCTGCCGTAGAAGTTGGCACGAAATTGTAAACTGTCCTCCTTACAATAGGCGCTAAATACCCCAGTAGTATTTAACTGACAGCAAACATTCATTTGCTTTTAAGACATATTTCACAGTCTTTGCACCACTGAGACCATTATTTGTGGCAGGTTTAGTCAAATTTAAAGACCATTAATACATCATCGCAAAGTTTGTTTCATATTAAACTACTCGGTGGAAATTTATGTGTCGCTTGTTTTGATTTCTTGGGAGCACTTGATTCACAGAAACAAAATTAACCCCACCGTATTTTTAATAAAGTTGCTGCCATGTGATAAGCAAAAGAAAAATATGAACGTGTGCGTGCCAATAAATTATTTCGATTGTCTCATCACTAATTTTGGACGCTCGTATTATTGTCCTTTATATATTTGTTTAAAAACGGTACACAAGGACAACTAAATTCGTACTGCAGATATTTCCGTACCGAATGAAAATGTCTCTGGTGAATCAGAATTTTTTTTAAGTTGTATTTACTACGTAACTCGCTGTCATCTGCTCAACGTTAATCTAACATTAAAAGTTTGTACATTCAGTGACTTTTTGGCACACGACTTTAAAGTAGGTGTCAGCGTTTCAATCTTTCCAACCTAATAACAGTTGTCATTGTAAAAGTCTGGTTTCTTTCATGAATGTGCATGTGTACATCTTAATTAAGCTCTGTGATTTTTAGTTGGTTTTCCATCCTAGAAATGCGTTGAAATGCTTTGAAGACTTACCTGATAGAATGTTTTTTACTTCACCAATGGACGCATTAATAAAGTTTCATTAAGTGTCCAATAAGTCCAGAGAACCCATGTTAAATTGGAGTTCTAATAAACTACTTATGTTTACTCTCATTTATTTAGACTTCCATGGTTTCGTAAAATATATCATACAATATAAGATACAACTATACTTCAGTCACATTGGTTTTGTTATAAATATTATTGAACGCACGTGATCTGTTGACGTCATATTTGTTTCAACTGGTGCTTATAATGAATGCCAATTTCAAGTTACACACCTTAGCTCGCAACAATATCTGAACAAATAATTTTGAAGGATATAAAATTAAGAAAATTTATAACTCTTTGGTTCAGCCCAATTGTTTAGATAAGAGCGCTTTCTCTGCCAAAACCGATTTCACCCATTGTCATTTTTCAGCGTTCAGTGTCTAAATGCCGAGCGTGACACCTGAGCTTATCCATCAAGCGTGACGTGTCTTGTTGCTTGTTGCCTATTCTATAACTAACAATATGCGCCTGTTTACCAAATGTTATACTCGCTTACAAATCCGCTCAAAGATTTCAATTTGTAACATTCGGTGAAACTGAAATACAGACGCTTTTACAGTTCCTAGTTAAAATTTTATGGTTCATCGAAGTTTGCAGTCGTAAAATGTGTCGTGTATTAGTCATGATCTAACGAATGCCCGGAGACGATCAGTCAACAGCTTCCCTAGAACGCCAGATGGCTGTCAGCGGCGTGCGAGCGCGTTAATTATGGCACCTTTGTCACAATTATCTTAGTATAATCTTCATACGGTGCATGTTGCATATCAACAAACGTATTACTGAACCCGTCTTCCATATATTCCTCATAAGTTGTTATATCAAAATTAAACCTGAAACATTCGAGTGTTTCATATGACCTGCATATGTGCGAAATATGGGAAAAACCCTAATTACTTTTTAAATGCTTCTATCGTTAACGTCTAAAAAGTACCTATTTTGTGGCGCTTTTACACGCCACTTCCGTTGTTCGTAAAATGTTATATGTGATTTATTTTTGAACTCGCTCTATACGATATTGTTGATTTGGAACACGAAACAAAATAAAGTTAATTCATTGGACGAATAAAATAAGCATCAGTTATTAATATGGATCAATCAATGATGTATGTTGTGTTCCCGTGAGTAATATCTGACAAAAATGTATCGTATCGGAGCTTGAAATGTATCGATTTAGAATATTTATTTTGGTGTATCGTTATTTTTAAACTGCAGCACATAATGCTGTTTGTTTTTATGTCAAACACTAAACGCCCAATCGTCGTTCTGTCACTGCGTTATGACTTCATCACAAGTCATTAGACAAGCACATTTGTTTACGTCCCGATACGTGGGTTTTGCGCACTGCACCTTGGCTCCCGAGCGCTGCAATCATTCTATGAATTAGGGCCGATGCGATGCTGCAATCGTGCAACTGTATTCCGTTTCTCAATGACCACGAGAGTGCTTTAACTGTTTAATAATCATGTTTAATACAACGCATATACTTAGTCTACATGTTCTTAAAGTTGTTGTTTACAATCAGTTGGAAATAAATGTACCAAATTGATGTTAGGGAAGAATAAATGTATGTTGGTAGTGATATGTGTAAATGCAGAGAAAGCGTGGGCGCGGGTCGTCGACCGAGTGCAGAGCGGTGCGCGCACGCCCTGCCAGCAAGATGGCAGAAAACCTCACGAAGGGCGGCAGCGCACGGCGTCCACATTTAGCCCGGCCTGACGTCGTGACTCACCGCACCGCGAATAGCGGTTTGTTGTTGCATCGCGCCCGGCTCTCCCGTCTCACTGCCATTTTAGCGGTTCTAGCGCTATATTTTGCGCTTTACTGCCAACTGTCTGCTGGTTTTCGCGCCTTTAGACACTTTAATGCTGGCCAAACTGATCGTCGAATTTGTGATCTCTAGCTATTCGAAATGAAGATTAAAAAATAAAGTCATTACAAATATTGAACAATCGATATGTAGTGGCTTTTGCTAGAAAGTGTTTAATGACGCTCCAACTACCCAGAATTATTGTATTGGTGATCTGTTCTCATGATGAGCCGTATAGCGTTGACTTATGATGCAATGATAGAGAAGAAGAATGATTTGACGCATATATCGAGAGTCTGTTGCGCTTGAGCGAGGTGCAATTTTTTGGAAGTAGCAGCACTAGCTGGTGGGCCTGGCCGCCTGGCGGTCGGCGTGATTATTCGGGGCGGGCGCGCGGCCAGTCACCAGTCACCACTCACCAGTGCCGAGCGCACTGCCGCGGCGAGAGGACGTGTGATGCCCCCGCTGCCCGCGCCCCCCGCGCGCCTGCGCTGCCTCGACCCCGCAGCCATCGTCACCGTCACGGACACAGTCAGCTGTAGTTGGATATTCTACAGTGAGTGTCACGAGCGTCTGCTCCCGCTTCCGCGTGATAAACGTACCCGACATTGTTGTAGGCCGTTTTTCACGCCAGTCAGTGTATCCCGAATGTTCGCGGATTATAGTTTTCGGCGCTGTTCATTTTATTTTGAGTTTTTGTGAGTTTTCCCGTTCGATAATATTTTGAGTGTATTTTTAGATTTGTGGAGGATTTGTACATGATTACTTTTATTAGTTATCAGATTTAATAGTGTAGTACTGGCCGCTTTGTTTAATGCGGCTGCTGCCATCTATTCGCGGGTGAAGTAATCACGCAGTGAACATTGAAATCTAGGTGAAGCGTCTGACATCACCGGGAGTAAATTTAACTCTTGACGTATTTAACCCTGCCGTAGAACTGCGTTTGATTCTTTCCGAACGCGTATATACACTTATTATTCTCGTTTTGCCCAACTGTTTATTACGACATTGATTGCTATTATTATAATTGGCCGAGCTATAATTGTTATCGTACGCATGGGTTGTAAGATTTTGGCGACTGGCGAAGAACGTATTTAAAATTATGATTAAATATTATGACTGCTGTTATGAGATTTTTCTATTAAGAATTTGCTATTTGGGAAGCCATTATTGTCATCAACATCATATTACGAGAAATATAATAACATTGATTTGAATATTGTCTGCGCATATCATTTTGGTACGTTGAGGAATCTTCCGTGTTGCGTTGTTATAGCGTTATATATTTTTATTTTGTTAATATATCGAAAAAAAACATATAAAGCGCATTAAACACCACTGAAACAATTAATTCTATGGCCTATCATTTTTTTCAATCTTATTGATTTCGCGACCCATTTATAGGTAAATTATCTGGCGATCACCTATGTGGCGATCACCATCAGAAAAATAATAATTGTCACATTGGCTGTAGTCTTGCTAGTTATATAAATTTATCAAGTTATAAATAGTGAAGTCGCATATGTTATACTTATTGCATACTTGTATTACTTTATTGTTTAATTCCTTGATATTTTCTTTTAGATTATCATCCGTATCATCATGACATTAACAATAATTTATCAAATGCAAACCAATAATAACCATTTGAGATCTATTATACATATACATATACATACTATATGAATACGTATTATAGTGTTTGGAGATATAAAGATCCAAAAGTATCAGAAATCGGCGGTCCTTTTATAGGTAGTGTGGAGAAATAAAGAATATCCAAAGCACTAAGAAATACAATTAGTTGTGATGACCTACGTATGCGTGTTCAGATAACTACTGGGCTATTGTATTAAATAACGGGCACAAGATATGCCAGCCACACCGAGACTAGCTGCAAATTATATTTTATTAGCTCACTTATATTTTATGATATAAAAGTCAACGAAGAAGCAGACGGGCTCCTGATGGTAAGCGGTCGCCGTCGCTTATGGACACGGGCAACATCAGAGGAGTCAGCGCAACCCAAAAACTAACTTATAACTAAGGTGGCATTACAAGTGTGTTTGTTGTGTGCAGGTAACAGTAGCGGCTCGGGCGCAGAGCGCGGCGCGCCGCCGGCTCCTGACCCGGACCTCGACTCGATGCACATGATGCTGGACCCGCACCTGCGGCCCATCTCGCCGGACCTCGCCAGCGACGAGTCCAAGCGGATCTTCGACGAGCACAAGCAGCTGGCGCAGGAGTATCTTAAGGTGAGTCTCAATATATATCCTATAGATGCTAGTTACACATACCTAGGTTACTACAACTCCTCGGTAACAGTCAACAAGATCTATGAATATGCATTTAAGTCCATATAATGTGTTTATAGATCTGTAATATCTACAGATGATAGAAGAAGGTTCTTACTCATCAGTAAAATCGTAAAAAGAACCATCGTTCTTGTTACGATTTTACAAAGTTTAAGCCATGCAGAATATATTGCGATGGAAAAACTAAACTCAAGCCTAAAAACTTAAAAATAGCATAAGCAGAAATGTTACATTGAATATAAAAAAAAGTTCCAAAGAGATAATTGAGTTACAGTAACAGAGCAAAGCTATAATTGTGATACAGTACTATTTTATAATATTTTTGTATTTAATATAACTTGTTTGTTCGATCTCAATAGACACAACCAGATGACGCCTCTTCGTTTTTCTTACTACATACCAAATTCCCCAAAATAAAATAGTATATTGTACATTTATTTGTGCACAACGCAGAAGTAGAATTCCTACTTTGTTGAAAAACATATTTTCTCACCGAATTTACATTCTGACTCATTACAATTGATGAGTGAATAAATATGTACGAGCAATATAGGTTTATACAAATGCTGGAATACGATTCTACTACAAAATCTGCGTTTATTACTAGATAAAGAACACTCACGAAATGTCTTCTCTATAACATATAAAATAAATTGCCCCTGTATATCTGTATTAACGTGTAATTAGATTTTAAAAACTTCTATACGGGTTTTTCGAGTTTTATTAAACTTCCCTCTAATACTATCTGTACCAACCTCCCTCTAGTACCAACACTATTTTTGATGGACAATGCCTTCCTGAACAAAAGTTTAATGAGTGTTCGTGGGCGAATAAGGTGGCTTGCCAACTTTATAACATAGCAAGGGAAACAAACTCGTTTGCCCCCTTTGTTATAAAAAAACAAGCATTATTTGCGTGGAAGCTTGGGTTAGTTAAAATTTATATAATAACCAATTATTCTATGTATTTCAGATACAAACAGAACTAGCATACCTCAGCAAACACAAATCGGAATTAGAAGAACAGATGGACGACGAAGAGCTACGGCAAAAGAGAGAAATTATACAACTTGAAAATGAAAAGGTAAACTTCACTTTATTTTTAAGTATCAATTGATTCAGAATATGATTTTTTGATAAGAAAATTTAAACTGGTGAAAAAAATTAATTTACTAATAACTTTGAAAGTTAGAAGTAAAAGTGTAATTTGTAACGCTAGCTTAAATTTCCTATTATATGTGAAACACGCCTACACGTATTGGTGAATAATAAACACACCAAGAAGTATTATAAAGGACGGGAGCTTAGCTCGAGCCTAGCTCACTTATAATACGTACTAGTAAATTAGCGTTAAATGTTCGTTTTTCAGCCATTTATAAAATCTTGGTGTTACTATTACAGGACTCACTAATAAAATTGTACTGCACGCTGAAGAAGCAAGTGGCGCGCGCCGAGACCGAGAGCTGGCTCGCCGACGACGCGCCGCAGTGACGTCACGCGCCCGTGACGTCACGCGCACGCACACACCTGCACTATGCACACGCCACACGCACACTGAAGGGGAGGATATAGTGTCTATATTGTTAGGTAAAGGCGTACAAAGGGATTTGTATATGATTTAATATCATCTGTAAAGTAATTCAGAGGAGTATAGAAGCAAACACGCTTAAGTCCAAACCTTAAATGCAAAAACACCTTTTACCCAGTTTTACATCTATTTTTTGATTTACAAAGAATTTATATATGTTTAATTTGTTTTAATTAGGATCATTTGAATAATGTATCCTTTTGGATGCACGAACACACTTTCTGATGAAATAATACAATTTATTACGACACAGTGAAAACTTGCGAATTACTCAGTTTAAATATTTTGTGACTGAAGCGCATTTGCTTTTATACCCCTCAATTATTTTGTTTTTTTACTATAATTTTTTTACACGCCCCAATCAATTGATCGGTAATTACCTATTTTGAAAAATGGTATATTATAGGTCAAAGAAAATTGGTATATTGACCCGATATGGCATTATATCTCTATTCTAAGTGTGTGAGTAAGTGCAAAAGACTTACCATCAGTGAGTACACGTTGTAATATTGATCTCAAGTCGCCAAATGAGCCTTATTTTCCAAGTAATTTATTTGGGCGAAGCTCACTGTGGACTCATATGTTTACTAGCGGATGCGTGCCCACTTCATTGGGCATAATGTTAACAACCCTTGTTTTATATAGCCTATGAAAATCAGCAATTCTCTTATTGGCTTTCTATTGGTGAAAAAATTTTTAAAATCAGTTCAGTAGATTATTACCCCAATTTAACCAACACACAAACTTTACTTCTTTATATATTAGGCATCTATATGGCATCATGAACAACGATAAAATATAATTACATCATGAATATATGGGTCATATATATTAAAACTTTAGTCCATCTAGTCCTAAGCTTCGCCTGTATTAATTACAGGACTTTGTGTCAACGAATTCATTGACAATTTGTTTTTTTTTTATGTAGCATTTAGGACGATAACATATTTATATTATTTCAACTAAGACACCAATTTTGAAATGTCAGGAAAATTAGTGGCTACAAAAATGACATATTCTTATATTTAATGTTATGTACGATCGAATTTATAAAGCTACTCTCATATGTTTATTGCAGAAAAAATGTAGAGTTTAATAACATATAATATTAAATTAAAACTTTCAAAAAACCCCGACAGACAGACATGTCAAACTTACACAAGTTGTTGTTTTTTGTGATGTACAAGTCATAACCTTTCATTTGATACTTGAGCATATTTGGACTTTAACCCCCCATAACTTAACGGCTCAATCGTTTTTCATCAAACATGTCTAAGAACACTCGCCCGTAAAAAAAATCGGTTCATTCGTTCGGGAGCTATGCCACAGACAGACAGACACTTATAACACCCCTCTTTTTGCGTCGGGGGTTAAAAAAGGATTTGTTATGACACAGTAAATTTATTTATTATTCTGAGTTATTTTATTGCATTGTTATGGCCGGGAACATAGTCTGGAATTTAATTGTACTAATCTTATTATATAGATATCAAAGAGGGCGCGTTTTAGTGCCTTTAACTACTTACCACAAATAATTGTTATAATGTATGTAAATGGAATATTGAAAAACCTAAATTCGTTTGTATTTTGTGTGTATGTATAATCGATTTTATTAGGATAGTTTTTGTACGTCTAAGGATTAAATGTTATGTTTAATAAATTATATTATCTAATGAAGTTGTTTTATTTATAAATAGCGACTAGCCCCGGCACGGATAAACTATGCATAAACCATCCTCTTCAATCACTAGCTATTAAAAAAATCACAACCATATGTTTAACTCGAATTTAATAAAAAAATTCTAAATTGAAGTAATATATTGTAACCAATGCGGCCGCCATTTGCGAGTTATCGGAATCTTGTGTGTGTGTATTTCGTTTGTATATTTAACCTGTAATAAAGTGAATATACAAACATTTTATAAGCAATGACTCGAATCAAAAAGTACTGTATTGCAAAATCTAATTAAATTTTTAATCAAATGCATTTATCATCACAATATAACCAATTTTATGTGACGCACAAAAACTTTATTCTTAAAAGATCACAAGATTTTTAAATTGTCAATTTCAGGACAGATTAAAATAGGGGTATAAAAGCAAATGCGCTTCGATCACAAAATACTTAAACTGAGTAATTCGCAAATTTCCACTGTGTCGTAATAAATTGTATTATTTTATCAGAAAGTATGTTCGTGCATCCAAAAGGATAAATTATTGAAATCGCCCTAATTAAAACAAATTAAATCTACATAAATTCTTTGAAAATCAAGAAATAGTGTAGGACTGAGGTGTTTTTGCATTTAAGGTTTGGAGTTAGGCGTGTTTGCTTCTCATTGCTTTGGATTGAAGCGAATTTGCACCTCACTATGTTATTCGACAACTGTCAATAAATGACAAGTGCAGGGCACCGATTGCAAAATAAAACATTTTTTTTAGTATTAATAATTTAATAATATAATTAACAAATAAATTATAGATACTAACTAGAAATTAAAATAAACAATATTTTAAAATGAAAACATCTTGACCTTCTTTTGATTTTTTAGCATAAAAAGCGTCATGAAAAGATTAAGCATCAGTTAAAGTTATATTCTTGCAGTCGTAAATATTATTTTTTATTGTGCTGACATGCTGGTAATAGTGGGAGATTTTTTGCAGAGTACCTTAAGCAAATTAAAATTAAAACCCATTACCAAAAGCAAAACACAACATAACTGTTAGCTGTTTAGCATATAAAATGTTAGTATATTAGGAGCTTTTTAAATTAATAATAATAAAAATTAAAATAAAATAGAAAAAAATGGAAGCTTTCCCTGCAAACCCTACTTCACCCGCTTATAACGGCCAAAACATTAGTGAATTGTTTGTTACTTTTCTGCCTTTTCCTTCACTCGTCGCCATTGATTTTTATTTACCAGACGTTTTTGTGCTCGTCCTGCACGTGCCGGTGTAATGTATTCTTCCATTACAATAAGAAAATTCAATTAAACACAAATTAAACATGCGCTGTTCACAGTTACTATGAAAAGTAGCCGATTCACCGTCTTCGAAATTTTGAAATGGCTGCTTCTTATTGGTTAGTTGTCATTGAGGCAGATTTGCTTCTAAGAAATTTTGGACCGAAGCGGTTTTGCATTTAACCCTCACTTTCTAAGTGAATTTTATGTAGGAATTAGGTAGATTTGGATAGTGTCGATTATAATATATTGTAACAATTTTTAATCGCTATAATTTGGTGTACTCAGTTTAAAAAAATGCATTTTTGGACTGAGGCGCTTTTGCTTCTATACCCCTCAAATACTATAATACACAAATTGCAATTATATACAAATAGGAGAAAAAGTAAAGGGAAAAGGGTTATAAGGGATAAGAAAAAATATAGTTCAGTCAAAATATTTTTATTAATTTTATCGATTCTGACTATTGGAATGGTGACGCGTTACAGAATAAATTATATAAAAAAATGAATTTGGCACGTTAAAATATTTACAAATCAAATTATCTTCGAGATTCTGTTTCTAATAAATAAATGCTTTTTCGATGCAACCATCGATTGGACGTATATTGACGTAACAAATTATTTACAATAATATTAATAATTACATCAACGACCACCAGCTGGTGACTGCGACAATGGGTTTTAGAATATAATCCTATTGCTTCAACTATTCAAATAACACTAATAACTATTAGGAAAAATATTTTTTAAATTCATGTGATGTCACAACAATTAAACCCAGTTATAAGACGACCAAATTATATCATTTAATATAATAAATAATTTATGCCAAATTTCACATAAAATCATAAATAAAATTACTAACTCAAATCAATCTCAAACGTAAATAAAATTCGTTAGTATCGTTCACGTTAACAATTATAAGTGTAAACATACCCTCAATATCATATCACTATAATAATCTCCGTAACACAGACGATGCCAAAGCTTAAATTTTTACACAAATATTATTGACAAGTATATAAATGTTAATTAATATCAATTATTGAAAAATTCACGTGAAACATAGCACCTTGGCACCGCTGTATGAGTCGATGCATACGATCGCATCGAGGGCTGTTTTGTATAATTATAAAATATAATTTTTACTTCTAGTAAAGAACTATAATATAGGCAATTCCAGTCAGCCCTTTACACTACTCGATATGTACTAAAATTATTCTCATTCGTTCTTACATATAAAGTGTAAATTCAACATTTGTAATAGTACAAGATATTTGAGACATATAAATTAAGGCAACAGTTAGAAACAATATTATTGTTAGACTTGTAAACGATTTTACCAAACAGAAACTGTTTTTCGATTACTAATAAAGATTACGAGTAAAGCAATAGCAATACATAAGAAGAAGGATGTAAATAGTAAATAGTATTATATAATTATTAAAATAGTGGTACATTGCGTGCAACAACGCACGACACATGACTATACATTCAAAGTAATTCCTATAAATATGTATAATATAAATGCATAAGTTAAATCAAGCGTATTTCCGACAACAACATGAAATTAATACATATAAAAACACGTATTACAATAGTTACAAGTCCAACAATAATTCACATCATAGATCACATAATATCAAATTTTATAGAATATGAATGATGAATTAAAGCATGTAATGTGACGCAACACAATTAAAATTATGATATAACAACCACACGATATAACATTCACCTAGGTTTATATAGTTATAGATAAAAGTATTGGAACCATGAAATACAAACCCATTTCACTGGCAGTAATCTCTAAAAAGACGGAGAGTTTTGGGAAAACCAAACCGAAGAACAGAATGACTATATAAATTGTACCTATTCAAACACAAGGCATTAATAACACATCTTCGTAATGTGGATATAAAGAAGGCTCTAGCTTAACTACTATAAAAGAAATATGTAGGCAATGTTCGAGCTGCAGAAATATATTATGAGTGTCGATAAACAGTATCTACAAATGTTAAAACCCTATTAGATAGACGTGGTATATAAAACTATATTTCACTTTAATTCCGCGAGTCTAATGAACACCTGTAAAATTGAGAATACACTAGCTTTAATCTCTTATAACTTCAACGGTCATGGAGAATGGTTACACCCATAGTAGTATTAAACTTGGAAGCAAAATAAAAGAAATTAGCGATCTCTACCAACAACGAGTACTTTAAATTCGTGATAGTTTAATCTCTCTCTCGGTGACTTTGTAATTACAACGTCTTAGTTCTGTACCGCATACCGTACTTGTAAAAACCAGTACAAATAATCGCAATCACTCGTAATTAGGGATTAAAGCGAACCTCTTAAGAGAAAATGGTCTTCAACTTACAATATAATATACCTAATTAAATCTCAAATAGCGAAAACAAACACACTAAATGACCACATCTAAGTTTGAGCAACGTTAGGGAATACGGCATATAATGTATTGTCAACAATTCACAGGGCAATGTCGATACGTCACGTAGATATAAAACTAGAGTTATAGGAATAAAAAATGATCGAATCTAATAATTATTATATAACGATAGGGGAAGACTGTCGTGGTCTATCGTTGTCAAATCTGAAAACAAAAATAGCTTATTAATTTATTATATTTACATATTGTTACTCATCTAGTGGGAAATACTATATATAAAATATACTATATTTAACAATATTTTTTTTGTCATTGGATCTTAAATAGCTTTAAAAGACCGGAAACCGGTTTTAAAAACCGGAAAAATATATTTGTTATTTATATTTGTATTTTTCTGGGGTCTGGGTGTTGCTATGTATTGTATGTATGTATTTACAAAAGAAAAGTATGTATATATAATTTATTCCGTTATCTAGTTGCCATAACACAAGCTTCTGCTAAGCTTGGAACTAGATGGCGCTGAGTATAAATGTCCTGAAAATATTATTATTATTCTTGACACCTTGTGGTTTTCTGGGTTTTTAAAGCCCGATTACAACTACATTAACGGGTTGTTACCAAGTATTATTATTATTATTGTTGGTATATTTTTTTTTCTCAGCCTTTTTTAGCTAATAGTTTAGTTATTTTTGATACCATTTGGTTTTCTGGGTTTTATTTAAAGTCCTATTACAACTACATTGCTCCCAAGTCAATGCAGCGTGTGGTGTGATCATAATGGTGTGTGATTGGGCTCGTTCAACTGCATGAACTTTACGAACAATTCTGCATGTATTGAGGATGGCGGCTTTTTGTAGAGGTATATAGAGTTATTCTTGCTGGTTGAGTAGTTTAAGATTGTGGAGGAGGTGGTTTGGGGTTATACCTGTCGATGAGAGGACTATTATAGTAGATATAACATAGAATAAAATTACTTAATTTTTTTTTTAAATAAATATTTTCAGGACATTTATACACAGCGCCATCTAGTTCCAAGCTAAGCCGAAGCTTGTGTTATGACAACTAGATAACGGAATAAATTACATATATATCGGCGCCAAGGCGTTCACACGGTGCTGCGGGACGCGATAAAACACACTTATGAATTGTGTTGAAAGATTAACCCTTAAGAAACCCTTTTTGGCGCCAAGAAATTAACAAGTGCTACAGGACGCGATAAATAACACTTGTAATTCGTTAAAGAATTCTAATCCACATCGACGCCGTTGACGGGTCGACGATAAAGCTTGTTAAAATATTGTTACCCCTACTCCTTCAACAAAAACTGTTTGTTTACTATTCCATACTACTTTTTGTATAAATGCGGCCCTCCGATACCAAGCTGGGACTTGCGTTCGGATCCTTGAATAATACGGACCTCTCGCAATAAAAGAAATTGTTAAGGAAGAACATAGTTTCATTCACCATGGCCTACTATGAAGTTAGTGACGTCAGCAATACGGACGTCATCCCTACTAAATACAACACCGCTCCGTTATATACATTATACATACTTTTCTTTTGTAAATACATACATACAATACATAGCAACACCGAGACCCCAGAAAGTACAAATGTAAATTACAAATATATTTTTCCGGTGTGGGAATCGAACCCACGACCCTTCGCGCAGAAAGCAGTTGTATTACCACTGCGCCGAGCGGTCGTCAAATTGGGATTATAGTAATCGTCAATTTCCTTTAGCGGTGAACGAAATCTGCGCAGAAGTCAAAAATAAGGAATCGAGGTAGCGGCGCGGCGCGCGGCGCGTGATCGTCGGGTGCGAGCGTTGATTGGTTGTCCCAGTCGTGTTGTCTTTGAGCTCCCACGAGCGCGATTCTACCGATGCGCAGCTATTCTCGTCGATCGCTAAACTTTTTTGACGATTATTATACATTATTATTATTATGATTACAGACCCGGTGCACTAGCTGGCGCGGCGCGCCTGCCACTTGAAGTCGAGCTGCATGAGCCACTGCTGTCCGCGCGAGCGGTCGCAGGCGCGCAGCACGGGCTTCCACACGTCCGACGACTCGGGCTTGTCCAGGCACATGCCCGTGTTCGTGTGCTTTATGGTGCGCGTCTGCAACCACACAAGGTTCAACTTAATCGACCAAACAGTATACAATACAATAGAGTATATCAACAAAACTGAGGCAAATACCCTGAAAATTATATAAGCCATTAAAACGTATCCGTTTCATTTTTACGTTAACAAAATTATTCTTTAGCATCTTTAAGTGGACTATAAGCTACCTGAACTTCGCAACGCAATATCGATTATCCACCGGGGGTAGGTCTCTTTCGCAGGAGACCGATTCCCACAGTGGGTAGTGTGGGTATCCCCACAGTGTCAGACATTCAACCGCCTGAACAGTGATGTGCAAATGTCACCGTGCTCCGGTCCGAAGGGCTCTGTAGCCAGCGAGATTACTGGGCTAATGAGTCTTAACATCTTATGACTATACATTGGTTATGGGCTGGCGTCTCTTACCATCAGGAGGGCGTCCAGCTTCTCACCACTTCATAGAATCAAAAAAAAATAAAAAAATCCAAAATTTCGTCGTTACGGCCCGGGTACCTAAAAACCTTCATCTAAATAATAAAAGAGTAGTTATAGTACGGTCGGTATACCTTGGCGTCGTAGGTCCACTCCTGGTTGCCGCGCATGCCGTGGCAGCGGATGAGCTTGATGGGCCCGCGCGGGTGCGCCGCGTCCAGGCAGTTGTCGTCCGACATCACCTGCTTGCGCTTCGTGTACGCGAACACCTGACCACCCAACGTCCACTTACATATAGCTTATCTACTACGCACAAACATCATACATTAAATCAGGCAGTAGAACTGAATGGCTGAATTGAGAAAGTCCGTATAGGGTACGACTCTCCTACATAAAACCGGCGTCATGAATATCTTTACCGAAAAGGCCGCCTTGATATATATGATTTTAATTTATTGTTTTGTTTTTATTTTTTTATTTTAAGCAAAAACATCGAAGGCCTATTTTACCCTTCCCACTCTCCGTTTTTTTTGCCACAAATAATACACTTTTTCCTTATTTTAAAACTTGACAACGCAATCATGAAGCACTTTAGCTTTGCGAACTTCTGCAAATGACATTTCGATGGTTGCCGCTGTTTTCACAGCCACTGATCGAAATTAAAATGATGTAATCCCTTTTAATTTGGTTCCGCACAAGGGAAATTTTCTCTTTCGGTGAATAAAAAAAACATCAAAATAACCCAATCGAAAGAGGTAATAAGCATAATTCACTATAATTGAGAAAGTACTCC
>JADANM010005346.1:5883345-5898001 GCA_026213755.1 Eurema hecabe | reverse complement strand
GCTTAAAGTGCTGCTGAACTGAAAAACTTGACCATATTAACTCTTTTATGAGTTTTATACACTAAATTGTTTCTTTTAAACAACGGATTCGTTGAATTAACTTGGATATCTCTCTTTTTTCTATAACAACGCAAATGGATAATAATAGATAGAGGCCGAAAATATAAACTTCCATAAATTAAAATTTCAATGACAATTACTAATTGCTATAATGCTTTTTTCTTACCTGATTCCCGCCCATTCCATGACAGTATCCCATGCCGAGAGGCTGTCCTGCTTTTCCACCCAATGTATCCAAACAGTTGGATGTTTCAGCATTTCGTATCTGTAATAGATAATTTATTAATTGTCATAATCTAAAATGCCCAACCAAAGAAATCTAATTAAGCCATTCAGACTAGAAACGTACCACAAAAAATATTTCAAATATATAGTTCATTCATAAAGCTTTTAAAATTGCCAGATTAAAATAAATAAAATATATTAAATACAATAGGCGAAGAAGTATTTATTTTACCATTCGTTCGAGAATTTCATTCAGAGCGTTCAATACGGTTTTAGTACGTAATATAGCGTACCCGATAGCAATAATTGAATTGAATCGATAGTGATTTTATTAAAAGCAAACGGCGTATGAAAGCTAAGTTCCTAACATAACATATCGAATATTTCTTCTAAAAATAACCGACAATACATATTTTTGTTAATATTCTTTTTCATTAAGAACTACTTTCGCGACCCATGTGTGCTTGTTGTATCATGAAAATACAAGAAAATTAAATTCATATAGTAAAGTATTAGTATATATAGGATGCACAGTTTAAAGCTGAACTTTTAATTATATAAACAAAACTTAAAGCGAGGTCGAGATCAGGAAATGAATTGCATAGAATTTTGCGAGAACAATTTCTTATATGCAGTACCAACGGAAATGTTTAGGTATACATTCTCAGAAATCTTATCTAACTGATTTGTTTACTGTTGTCATTTCAATTGTAGAGAATCACGAATTAGATTCGTGGTGGCGTATGGTCTTTTAGGAATTATTGGATATACTTAAACTATCTGATATATTTTTACTATTCTACTATTTTCCTTAAATCGATATGTTACAAATTCGTAAACATATTTAAAATGAAACAAAATTACTTGGTTATAAACGAAGTGAGCGAAATTTCAAAGCACTTTGCTTGACCAATCAAACCCTTTCCTTACGACACAAGAATCTGTTTGATATGATTTGGAAATAAGTTGTGCATTAAATAGTTCATATTCTGGGTCCTCAAGACATGTTATATAAAATAAAAAATAAATAATTCCAAAGAAATAATATTCTTGGGAGTAATAAACCTGAACTGGACTTATATTAACAGGGCGGGATAGGGCATTATAAATAAATAAAAGCAATTGATGGGCCTTATGTAACTTAATATATAGATAATCGTATCGAATACCAAGAAATTATGGCACATATCACCAAGTAATGAAATAAGCATATTAGCGCCGTGATTTCATCCATTATCTACCACAAATGTATGTTGATAATGTTTTCGTATCTAATCATAATTATCGAACACTGATTGATACAACTATTACTTATGTACCGCGCGCTATCTTTGATCAAGCCGAGCGCGAAAATAAATTATTTGTAGTCGCCTTTAATTGAGGTAATGTTCTTTATTAAAATATTTTTATCTATATAATCTTACTGGCTCAGCTCCGTCGATTCCTTTTATAAGTACATATAACATTATTCTATATTTTACTACATTAACTTTATAATTATCAGGTCAATATACTGCTAATGACAGTTAGGTACTTAGTATGTCTCGAACAATGAACTTATTTTTCTAATCTGTTTAGAACAATTACTCTTTTCCTATTATAGTCTTCCCTGATAGTCTTAAACTTTATTTAATAATTTTGGTAAGGATATGTAACGTGTAAGCTTCCGTATATAAGTTGAACTTATCTCTAACTTGAAAGGAGTCAAAAATGTTTCTTTGTGCAAACAAACATTACTTTAGAGATACAGGGATCCAATTATTTTTTTCGTTGTTTATGGAAAATTAATACTGAATTTGTGAATCGTATTTAAACTGAAAGGAATAGAGGTTTAAACTTAAGCTTAAGGTTTTAAGGGTTCGATTTTTATTAAAAACCTTTTAAATAAAACCTTTTTAGACGGTAACGGACATATTTAAAAATGGAAACATGGAAAATGAAAAAAATGAATCTTGAAAACAATTCTACATTTTCAACGTTCAGACAATAGGAACGATGTATTGTTAAATTTATTTTTGGAAATCTCGTCACAGCATTGATTCCGATCGCTGCAGACAGAGCTTTATGCAACAGTGATTCGGTTAAGGCGATTGATTTGTATTGTTGAAAAATAATCCATTGCGATTATTTTGCAATGAGATTACTATTAAGAGTGTTATAATTTTAAATATATATAACGAACTGATCAAGACTTAGGTTTTGATCACTCTTGATCAGCACTCAAAGTATTGTGTTACCGGCCTTTAAAGGATGAAGAAAATCGCCCATGAACAAAAGACGACGCGACGTTCTACACTTATCATTTTAGTTCTATTTTTTGGGTTCAATTCATAATTTTAGTTATAAGCCAAGTGTTTTTAGTTTTTACCGACGCAATTTACCCGGATAAAAATCTAGCGTTATCCCACAAAGTAATTGAACATCTACGCCACATTCACATAGTATTTTTCGTGGTAGAATTATTAACATCCACACATTCATATACTTTTATATTCAGAAACTTTAGCAAATATATTAATAAGTACGGAAATGTAAGTGACAACGGGTACCTTCTATAGATTATAGTAGTCAATTTACAACACAAATAAACACTTAAATGCGTAATGTAACACTTAAATTAAATAAGTACCTAATTTAATAGAATTAATTTGATTTAAATAAGCACATACGACTTGGGGACCTTTATAAAAAGAGCGTTCCTATCATTAAAAGGGCGGCAAGACACTCGTGACAACGCGAGGGCTCATGGGCGGCAAACACTTCACATCAGGTGACGCGCCTGCTCGTTTGCCCCCTCTTATATATAAAAAACTCACCTCTCCCAAATAGTAATAGTCGAGTGGCATCTGGCTCTCCGGGTAGATATTCTCGAGGTACCACCTGAAGCTCTTGCACTTCAGCCTGTCCCTTAAAGCCTTTCGCTCGGTCACATCGCCTACTGGCACGTTTAATGCGCCTGAACAATATTTTT
This sequence comes from Eurema hecabe, assembly GCA_026213755.1. Lineage (NCBI taxonomy): Eukaryota > Metazoa > Arthropoda > Insecta > Lepidoptera > Pieridae > Terias > Terias hecabe. The sequence continues at coordinate 5,894,745 of JADANM010005346.1, read as the reverse complement.
GTTAATACACACTTATAGACTTCAATATTCACTTCAAGTTGTTGATTTAGTACTGAGGATAGACGCTAGAATTTATTTTCTTGATAAAATTATTGAAAAAATTGGACGTAACAAGACAACGGTCATAGTTTCAAAAATACTATGTGTTTTTGTAGTCTACTTTCCATAAAATTTAAAATTCTATAGTTCTCTACAAACAACACAAAGGAAATAAGTTCTAATGTATAATTCACAAATCTAAACCAACAATTATTACAACAAAGTATTTTTTATATTAATCTTTCATTAATAGCAAACGCGGAAAATCAATGCATGCAATTAAAAACATTAGTCCAAAAACGATAAGCTTATAAGTAAGTATTAATAATTTCAAAACAATCAAAGCATAACCGATAAATATTAATTTTAAAAACATCCCGACACCTTTTTGTACGATCGTTTTTAACGTATATTAGCCAATAATAGCTGAAAAAAAAGTTCTTAGAAAATTCAACTTTATTATGGCAGTAAATGTTCACACTTTATAGCTAATTACGGGAATACAGTTAAAAACGAGCGCAGAATCCGTATCGCGTGGGGCGAGTTATAAATAAATTGTAATGCAACGTGTTAATGAAACCGATGAAATGATATTAATACGTTATTATGGTGATAAGCGGAAATGCATATAAATAAATAGGTATAGACTATAGAGGAATCAATGTTTTGTAGGAAGTCATCGATTAGCGGGAAACGGACGCTATGCTTTAAGAATGGAGGATAATTGTAGAAGACAAAGGATATGTGACGTCATTAGATTTTAAAAGGAAGCTCCCAAATAACTAATGAATATGCCATAATAAAATGCGAAACAAAACAGTAAAAAAACTGAAATCGCTTCGTAAAGCTCGATTTGCTTAAAATAAACAAATCGGGTAACAGCAACAGCGAAACGAAATAGAAAACGGAGAACAGAAGTGATGAGTGTGCAAACTGAAAGTTGGCGCGATAATAACCCGCGACACGCTCATCACAGCTCATTAACCTGGGTTAATGTTGTAGTAGAAATGTTTCCAGTCGTCAAGCCACACTTCGGCGAGGCGCGCGTTGTTGTGGTTGACGACGCGGCCCGTGCCGCCCGGGAACGAATAGGGCGTGGTCTTGCGGAACACGTGGCCCACGTGCGAGCACGGCGCTATCTCCAGCGTGCCGCCGCACATCCACACCTGATCCATCCCAATACACCCTTCGGGCCAATGCTCCAATGCCCCATGCCCAATGCCCAATGCGGCATGGCAAGCGGCCACAGAGCTAGTCGAAGCAACGCGGATAGCCAAAGCTACTTGTCCCATAAACATCTCAGTGGTGCAAATAACATTTCACATAAATTTCAGCCGTATAGAAAATGAAGCAATAAAAAAATCTTTGCACATCTATATTAATATTTTTTATAACCTCTCTGAACCGAATATGAACTAAAAATTATGGAACATTTAATAAGAAAATTCCCTATATAAGAATAAGTACATTTAATATTATTAGCTACCCACTTTGCTTCAACTTGATCCGACCCAGGTATTAGTAAATGCGGCGGCAGTCAGAACGAAAACGTACTCTTTTTAATGAGCCACAAACATGCAAATATATCAAGTAAAATATTCCTCGTAAGCGTTTTTCATAGCCAGCTAACTCCGAGATCGTTCGCGATTACAAATAGGTCAAAATACTCGATGCCACTTGCCCAGTTACTAACCGAATAACTTCATTACCTATGTATTTGTAATAATAAAATTTAAAGGAGAATAATTTATTAACGCTTGAAGAATGTAAATATAGAAAATGCCTTTTTTGGAAGCAACTTCTTCCAAGGCATTAGGAAAATTGTTTTTTATTAATATATACATAGTAAAACAGTTTATATTTAAAAAAAAAAATTAAAACAAAATTAGACCGATAACATACACATTAAATCGTCGTTGTAATTAACATGAACAAGTTTTTTAAAAATTAAATGATAGAATAACATTTCCCCATTAGAAATAATCATGTCGGCTGTTATTAGCGATTAGGCGATATTGAAAATTTATCGAACACGTAATTATTTAGTTATCCTAATTAAATTCTAATGATACCTGAAAATGTCAGCCGATTAGTTGTGTACATAGAAATGTAATTGCCTTTTAATCGGGCTCTGATAAAACGCTATGTTTTTGTAAATCTTCGATAATATTAGTTTAAAGTGTTTTCGTTCCGTTCTGCGTCCGCATATCGCTCTACCCTTGTTATATAAACAATTTTCACGGCTCTTACGGCAACCGTGTGCATACAATACCAAACAATACATAACAAACGCATTCGTCTCAAATTTTACGAGAATTACGCGGCTATAAAATACTATAAGTAAATATAATAATCGAGAATAATTTCCGATTTTCAATAGAGCTCGTAAAATTAAGACGTCTTTTCAAAATGTAATTAAAAACCGTGAAAATTATTTAAACATGTTATTGTAATAAATAGAAATATTCAAATATTATTGTTAATACAAATACATACTGATAAGAACCATTATTAGCAAGTACATTGTAAAGTATAGGTATTGAACGAGCTATTTGATATTGTTGAAACAGCTGTGTATACTACGAATTATTGTTTTAATGTCGTAAATTAATAATCGTCCTTACCAAAATTAGTCATTAGTTGGGATGGTTATACCGGTATGGTTATGTCTCATTGTAAAATGTCTGGGTTATAAATAATCATATCATACATACAATTAGTTATCACACAATTACATATAATATCGAAAGTTCGCGTGACATAAATAAACTTATTCTATTAAGCCATGAGACGGAGAGCAGTGACGTGAATATTAATACAATGTATAGGTTAAGGTCATTCACGATAAAGACCAATTCTTTAAAGGTCATTATAATTTCTATGAACATTTTGATTGTATAATGAATAAATTGGTTTATACTATATTTCAATAATTTTGTTATTTAAACACCTGTGTACTTATCACAACAAAAGCTGATTATGTACCTACGTTAAACCAAATTCAATAACAAATACACATTGTGTTTGTCATAATACGTTTTGTTTGATGCTTGTAATACGGAGAACATAAAAGCATTCATATTTTATATTAGCATATTAATTTACTATCGTTCTGAGCACGTGATCGTACTCCTCGCTAATGTAAGATTGAACGTCATGAAATAATGTATGTATTCCTAACGACCAGTTATTTTAGCTCCGACCATGCTCTCCGTAAAGAATTGCTGTGGATTTCATAATTCAATTCAATGCAAAATTTCGAAACACCTCATTGCTTCTGCCTTAAGAAGAAGCAAATAAAACATGAACCCAAACGGAAAACGAAATACACAACCGACAGTACATTACAAGAACACTACGGAAATAATATTTCTATAAATGAACATACGAAGAACTAAAGATTTGTTTGAAATACACAAATAGTAAGAAGCGAGCATGCCAAAAATATACTTATGAGAGAAACGCATACATTAGGTACAGAATTAAAAAAGCGACAATGAAATGCAGCTGCAATGATCATCAAATGTTATTCAAGCTTAATTCGATGTTAATAAAACGATTAACATTAATGTTATATTGTTAATTATCCCAAGCCACAACAATACTTTTATATGCCGATTTCGACGCTTTGCCAAAGATAATGTTCCACTTAATATACCGCGCTAATCCTCAATACGCGATCATCAATCACAATTTTTGGGATTATCTTTAATAAGTATTGCTAGAACTATAAGCACCGACCGCCTTAATCAGAGGGACCGTGTAATCGTCAAAAAGGATTATACGCACACGCGATAGTATTATAATTATTATATTATTAATGTATTAGAGATAAGCGATTGTAATAATCCTTGTGTATGGACGCCGGCTTTGCGTAATCAATCGATGTCTTTAATAAAAACTGATTTACTTATAGATATGTAATATTGTCGCGTTTACATGTGGCGTTATTAAATATTTTTCCAACGCACAAATATCTGATATCAAGTAAATTATATAAAGCACTACAAGCATTGTATATGTCACCGAAAAATAACAAGTACAGCAAATTTATAAAATTCCTAGGAAATTTATCAACCTTCGTAGAATTCTAAATGAGTGATAAATTGTATTATTTTACGATCACATTTTCGCAAATTTATCAATTCGTTTAGAATCCTACGAAGGTTTATAAATTTCCTAGGAAATTTGCTGTTCTTGTTATTTTCCGATGACATATATTATACACAATAATAAACTTCAATAGAATGTGTAAATAACCCGTAAATCTCTCAACTAACCCGTGCATATCATCGCAAATACTGGAATGAAACTTCCGTAAATAGAGTAAAGTAAATTCCGTGGAGGGCCCAATTGACCTCCGCTGTAAGGATTTAATGCGGCGTGGCGCTCTGCGGACTGAAGTGCCCCTTTCGTAATAAAGTCAACAATATTTTTTTATTCGCGATAATGTCCCTACGCTATTTACCGCAGTAGCTCTTAAATAAGACTACTCCGATGCGAACTCTGCTTTTCGTAAAAGTTTCGGTCTATTCGAATAACAAAAATTTTGCTGTTTACGAATAATCTTTTGATTTCGCTTTTTCATAATCAAAGGCATTATATTTATATTTACGAAATTTTGTTTAATAATATCATGGATTCTGACAGAAATAGCAAAACGAATTCTGTAGCTCTACTCCGATCGCAGTCGAGCTTAGGCTCTAACCAAGAATCGGATCGAACGTCGCATCGAACTGTGCATCGTATTGTTATCGCAACAAACAAAAAGGTTAAGCTCGTCGAAATGTACGACAATTATGTTCCGAGTAGTGCTGAGTATAATACTGTAACATCATCAAGTCCGCGATCCCGTAATCTTTGGCAAAGCGCGAAGCCGTAACACCGTTCGGTCGAACCTGGATTCATGGCGTAATAGAACTCTCCCCACTCGTCCATCCACACTTCGGCGACCCGGGCCGCGTTGTGCAGCACCACGTTCTGCACGCCGCCCGGGAACGAGTACGGCGACTTGTCGCGGAACACGTGCCCCACGTGCGAGCACGGCACTATCTCTAGCCGCCCGCCGCACTGCCACACCTTCACCCCACAACTCGACATCAGTACCGTCCGCTGGCTAACCATAGCCTTACACTCGAACTTACATTTTGCTTATGGGCTTGCTTTTGCATCCTTTATAATTTGAGCAATTTAGCTCATTATCTGTTATCTTTGATAGACCAAATAGCAGAATCGATTTCGATTCATTAATAAAAATAACATGAAAAAACATACCCTAAAATTTCTTATAACAAAATAATAAAAGAGGCTTGATAAAATAATATCTATGTACGATACCCTGAAGCTCATTTCCAGGTTCTCGCCCCCCCAGATGTCCATGCCCTCGTCGTACGAGCCAATCTTGTAGAAGTAGTCGCGGTCGATCGCAAAGAGCCCGCCCGCCATTGTTGGTGTTCGGAGTGGCGCCGTTCGGTCGCCGCCCCTTCGAGCCATCTCACGCTCTGGCACACGATACCTGAACGACACGTTATTTGTTAAAAATCTACATACAAAATAAATACTATAAATAATTTTGTTATTAAATCTCATATCAATAATTCACTTTAACGCTATCCTGGGTCCTGAAAATGAATTCCTATATAAACTATGATCATAAGTATAGTGTCAGCGATGTATGAACAGTGATTTTCACTATCACTATACACAGCTGACATAACATGCATCTTCTCAGACTCAATTGAATCGAGCCAATCAAATAATAATAGCATTTGTAGACGCGTAGTGTTTTTGTCCGTTACATCGACTGTGTCTATTGTTTCTAAAGTATTATGAAATTATCATTTTTATTTTAACTATATATCTATATACACTTACTCTATTTTCAAAACATAATTATTTTCTCTGCAAATTGTAAACTTGCGTGTGTGAGTGTAATAGTGCACGACCTGTAGACGTCACACACGCACACATCGTAAGAGGTCGTTGTACTTTTAGGAATAGATCGAGCATAAATAAATTTTCCTAATTTATGTTAAATTCTATTTAAAAGACAAATTCAAATGTCCGCTTCACTGTAATTGACTATAACAGAGAGATTATTCACATTACATAATTTTGGTATTGTTATTTAGGTATTTACCGAAATAGGTGTCAACGTAGTAATTATCATCGTTTTATATTGTTTCAGAATGTAACAATATAATATGACTTTTATTGAAAGAAAAAATATTATTCACGCGATGTCATCCATCATATTAATTATCTCATATCTGTGATCCATTTAAAATATAAGTGATTTTTAAGAAAACATACTACGTAACCTGCATTTTCAATTGCAAAATTGCGAATACAATGATAACACGATAAATGGCTATAAATATATCGCGCCGCCACGTTTGATTGTCAAATTGAAAACCAAGTATCAAGTAAGTACCTTTTGATACTGAATTTAAAACTAATTATCTACATTAGTGTATTATAAAGGCGAAAGTTTGTGAGCGTGTGAGTGTGTGTTTGTAAATTCTTCACGTCTTTACGGGTAGAGCGATTTTAATAAAATTTGTTATGGATATTGCTGACACCCTGGATTAACAGATGGGCTACGTATTACTATACGAAAATACACAATTTATTTTCTTTAAACTTTCAATAAACCATGGGTAGCACCACATCTGGTTTGAAATACCCACATATCATTTTCTAAAAGATTATATTTTGTTTGAAAATGGTACGTATATTAGTATCATACCTTGTCATTTAAAATTGTATGTACACACTGCCCTAAATAATACTAATATCTGCAATACACGTGGAAACTTTCATCAAAAATTAGGATCATAGACACAGTATGCAGTGTAAAGAACCGATTCGTCATTCTGTAAAGCTCAAAACTTTCACACACGCATCATTTGAGATGATAGGTCAGGCAGGTCGATCGGGCGACATTTATATTTCCTCTCTAGACAATTCGGAGTCACGGCCATTCGAACATTTACGTAACATCCCCGTAGACCGGTTCCAACTCATTAAAGTGTTGAAATATTCATATTCACTCATTTTACTTTCGTCTCGTAATAGCTTAAAAGCGAACTTTGGGTATTTATATCGAATAAAAATTTTGAATACATCTCAACAACGAGTTCTAGAAATTCAAGATCTTTAATTAGAAACGTAGTATGTAAACAACGTTGTACGACCTATAATATCAATAATATTAGTGCAAAGATTTTCTTATTACCTATTAGTTTATCCATACCACCAGCTGGTCATTATAAAGTAACAATTAAGACTCGTTAATTAGACGGCGTCCCATAAAGTATACAATGTGGTTATTATCAAAGGGACCCGTTCGACCATGAAACGCGTGATTACAATGCATGACTGAAACGTCACAATTATCAATTTTCTAATATTTGATGAAAACGCGTTAAGCCAATTAAAATCCATACTTTCTGGCTGTTACAACCATAATTGTCGTGTTTCCGTAAAATTTAAATGTTAGGAAGTGACTGTTCCGAAGTCAGTTGTAACATTCCTTCTGATATAGTACGTTCGAATGTTACGATTTAAATTTTCTTTTTTTTATCATAATTTTTCTTGCTTGACTGCTTAATGATTGCGACTAAATAAGTTGTTAGCTCGCTACGCAATTATTTCAAAGAACTAATTAATTAATTCAAACAACAATACTTATCTCTGGGAAATACCCAGTTGTGTTAATCAAGTTTGAACTGAATTGTACATTTTCTATATCTAATATATAATACTATAATATCAAGACTAAATATTTGATGTATGTTTGAATTAAATAGGCATTAAGTGCATACTCAGAATAGATAATAGTTTTGAGCTAGGGGACGAACATAGGCCACTGCATAAAGGGCTTAAATAAGTGGAAAAAGATAAAACTTAAAAAACATGCGAAATTGCGTCAAATGATATAAATATGTTATGTCCGATGAAGATAACCATCGTAAACGATTTTGTTGTAATTACTGCTATTCTTAGAATTAATAAAATCTCCTGGCAACATAAAGATAAAAATATTGACAAAGCAATATCTACTTCGCCGGCACAAAAGCATAAAAAGGTGTAATTATGTTATAAAAAAGTATATCAGCTGAAAATTACGTGAAGTTAAAACAAACATTCTGTTTTAATGGCAATTATTTTAGTGACACAAAGATAACGGATAAAAAGTGACATATTACTTGTACATTTAGTACCAAAATAATACGCTAACTCAACACCAACTATACAATCGCAACATATATCAACATATTGATTTCATTGTATGGTTTCATAATTAGATTACAAAGCCTCAACCCAATAACGGAATTTGTAACTGAATCAACCAATAAAGTTGTTTAAACATACTCGCAATGTAAATACAAATATGGAAAATTTCAGTAAGGAAAATATTCAATAGTGTACCTAGTGTAAAAACATCACTTGTATAAATAATTGGATTATATTCGTACATAAACGGTGGAAACGCGAACAATGGGAGACTGGGGTTATGCAAGCAAAACAATCTTGAGTTACGATCGGCCTAACCTTGGGATGTGAACTTCTAGCCGTAAGAGTATACACACTATTTTCTTGGAATTTTTCTCGATTTCAGAGATTGGTATACTTGTCTTGCATTGAAAAAAACTTCAGAATTTCCTCAATTATTTTACCGGCACATATCATACGTTCATAGTAATCACCTTCCTTTGCATTAATATAAGGACAATTCCTTTTGATTGCCTCTTCACAAAGGGATGATCCGACGCTTGATTCTTCTCTTAAAAAAGTACCACATTGTACTTCCGTTGCATTTAACGTTAAAAGCATACTAACCAACAGACGGACAGTGGAAAACCTAACACTACTAACATAATTTATAACCGAATAATAAATAAAAACTAAAAAAATTAACGTTAATAGAACGTCACTCGTCAACATAAAGCTCACTTCTCGAGTGGGTGCGAACTGCGAACTTAATTAACAGTTTTTCAAGAGAAACCGTGTCAATTGTGCACTTACCATCTGAAGTTGAGTTTCCAATTAAATCCGCCCCACGTCATGTCCGACGCCTGGATGTACTCGAACGTCGTGTCTGAGATCACGTCGATGATAGGGCAGACCACTGTCGTTCTGTCTTCAACGATTCTTGCGAGAAGTGGCTCCAACCAACCCTCTGTTGAAATATAGTTCTATCTATAGACATTATTGTCTCAGTTAAAATGTAAATCGAATGTTTTTAAAATTTCTTCAATAGCAAACCAATGTTTAAAGGATACAAAGACGATTCTATAATATTTAAGTGTTTTGTAATTTTTTTATTTGTTTATATTCTTATAAGGTGTAGGTACACTACATATGTTTCATATATCACTATTCATTATGAAATATATCGGAGTATAAAATGAATGAGAAAAAACTCAATAATACGGCCAAGTAATAGGTACTTTACGATGTTAATTAGTTATCTTGTACTGGAGATTTCTTACGTTTTTTATGTAGTGGTGAGTTTTAATGTAAGGATAAAACGATATTTTACCTTAATAACAATAATACCAAGAATTTTCTCAATTAAAAAATGAGACTATGTAAAAGCTATATATGTTTCTATATATCTAAAATAGTAGACAACATTTACATTGCCCTTACTGGCGTTTATAAGGCTTCTTGGAAATTGGAACCTCGATGGTTTTATCGAATTTATTCAGCAAGTACATATAAATACATAATAGGAAAAAATATTTTATTATTCATACAATGTGAGCAAGGTAAAAAGGTCTTTGTTGCTGGGTGACTATTTTTGTTTAAACGCTTCTGTGATTGGGTAATATTGTGAACGAAGAGTTGAATATTTATTCAAAATGTTAATCTATAATTGCGCGAAAGGTTGCACTGAATTAATATGATTACCGTTTTCAAAAGTATTAATATACATTCTTATATTTGTAACAGTGTTTACATTAAAAGATTTTGTATTAAACTTTCCAAACTTTTTCATTTTCCTTTTTTGTTACTTTTACTGCAAATTAAAAAAATAGCGATTGATTCTATTCTTATACATATAAGAACTATTGTCATCATTAATATTAATATTGGGTAATCCCAATTATAGTAATTGAAAAGCAAACGAAACAAATTCTTATCAAATAAAAGTTGATATAAAATTATATTTTAATCGTTACCTCTCATATCATAACATCAAAAACATAAAAACTAGTGTATATATATTCCATTAACTGATAACAATAGATAATAATCGTTTTTCCTATAGTTACCAATCTTAAAACATTTTTTCGTTGAAGAAAACCTATCAAAAATATGCAAGTATGTATTTATTTATTTTTGCTAAATCACGACTAGTTCAACACAGATAAGACTCTTAAAACAAAACTTACACTAATCAATAGTCAGAAAAATTATTAGTCATTGTAAGTATTAAGATAGCTGCTACAATATCTACTAGGAAAAAACTACAATTATTTTTTGCATCGTCAATAATATGCCTAATATGTTGTTTCAAAACATTTCCAATATCGTCATAATTTAAAGCATATCTAAGTTACGAAGAGTTAAGTTACTTAAAAGACCTTTCGACCAGGGTCAGAGAAAAATTATGCCTTATGATTAAGGCCAGTTTAAGTCATATTATACCAATTTTAGCATTAGCTATCTAAAATCCATCATATCAACTTTATAACTAAGCAAAAAGCTAATGCAAATAATTTCTAAAGGTTACCAACCAGTTTCACGTAATTTTTTTTATATCTTTACCTATAGATAGCCACCTACGCAGGATGACGTTTTAAGATGACGCTGTGATATGCACGACGATCTCATTTGTGTCTCAAAGCGATACTTTCACTCGTGACTAGATAGTCGCTAATTACGCTAATAGAAACTCGATTCAAATGTGTCCGCTAGATTCCATAGTAGTGGTCTTTTAAAAATATTTTTTGTCAAATGCTCATAATAGGAACCACTAAAAAAAATTCGTTCTAAAACTTTCTCGTAATTTGTTACTCCAAAACTTAACTTGAATATTTCATGAGTAAACAACGAAAAATATTGTACTTTTCCAAGCACTCACTATTAAAACTAAATAAATAAAATAAAGAGGTTCTGTGTAATAAAATATTAACAATATTTTAATTATGAAAGCTGTTGCCGTCGTTGACCTACATAACATTTTACAGGGAGATTTTTATTTTGGCAAATGAAAGTTTATTCTCTGATTCTGTTGTAAGTTTTTATGGATAAATGAATCAAATTTATTTTCAAATTGATACTAAAATAAAACGAAATTCTATGTCATGTCTGTCTGTATAAATTTCTTGCTCATAAGAAAGATTTAAC
>JADANM010005346.1:5859962-5877833 GCA_026213755.1 Eurema hecabe | reverse complement strand
ATTTTTAATCGTTACCTCTCATATCGTAACATCAAAAACACAAAAACTAGTGTATACATATTCCATTAACTGATAAAAATAGATAATCATCGTTTTTCCTATACTTACCAATCTTAAAACATTTTTTCGTTGAAGAAAACCTATCAAAAACATGCAAGTATGTATTTATTTATTTTTGCTAAATCACAACTAGTTCAACACAGATAAGACTCTAAAAACAAAACTTACACTAATCAATAGTCAGAAAAACTATTAGTCATTGTAAGTATTAAGATAGCTGCTACAATATCTACTAGGAAAAAACTACAATTATTTTTTGCATCTTCAATAATATGCCTAATATGTTGTTTCAAAACATTTCCAATATCGTAATAATTTAAAGCATATCTAAGTTACGACGAGTTAAGTTACTTAAAAGACCTTTCGACCAGGGTCAGAGAAAAATTATGCCTTATGATTAAGGCCAGTTTAAGTCATATTATTCCAATTTTAGCATTAGCTATCTAAAATTCATCATATCGACTTTATAACTAAACAATCCAAATAATTACTAAAGGTTACCAACCAGTTTATATTTATACCTATAGATAGCCACCTACGCAGGATGACGTTTTAAGATGACGCTGTGATATGCACGGCGATCTCATTTGTGTCTCAAAGCGATACTTTCACTCGTGACTAGATAGTCGCTAATTACGCTAATAGAAACTCGATTCAAATGTGTCCGCTAGATTCCATAGTAGTGGTCTTTTGAAAATATTTTTTTGTCAAATGCTCATAATAGGAACCACTAAAAAAAAATCGTTCTAAAACTTTCTCGTAATTTGTTACTCCAAAACTTAACTTGAATATTTCATGAGTAAACAACGTAAAATATTGTACTTTTGCAAGCACTCAGTATTTAAATAAATAAAATAAAGAGGTTCTGTGTAATAAAATATTAACAATATTTTAATTATGAAAGCTCTACAGCCGTCGTTGACCTACATAATATTTTACAGGGAGATTTTTATTTTGGCAAATGAAAGTTTATTCTCTGATTCTGTTGTAAGTTTTTATGGATAAATGAATCAAATTTATTTCCAAATTGATCATATCGGTACTAAAATAAAACGAAATTCTATGTCATGTCTGTCTGTATAAATTTCTTGCTCATAAGAAAGATTTAACTTAATTAATAATTATGTATAGTACTTTAGTCGTCATTGCAATCTTCCGAAGTACATACATTGTTTTGAGTAGTACTTGAATTCATTCAATTAGTTTCAGCACAGGGCAGAGAATTATTAATATTTTCTTTTTTAAGTTTACACGTAAACCTATGTCTCAATAATATAAAAACAAGTTAGCATTGTCATCGGTTTGCATTGAATGGTTAAAGCGTCATGAATATGAATATTCATGTTCGGTCGCAGTCGACTCTGCGCAAAAAGCCTAATAGAATAATTAGTTCATTGAAAGATCATCAACTTATATGCGAACAACGCACTGTTAACATTAAATATTTAACAAGCAACTCTGCCTTCAGAAAATATGGTAATAAATTCTGTCAGCTTGTATTTATTATAATGTTGGGATTGAGATTGTTTTGTTAGTTTCGTAGTTTTTCTTACATAAGATCAGTAAATTGCCGAGAATTGAAGACAATTTCTGTTGTTTAAGATCTAGTAAAATTACGTAATTCTTTTGATAAAATTATTTTTTTAATTAGGAAGTTGTCAATGTTTTCAATATGAACCTAACAAGTAACAATATTGCATCGCACTTTCTCGAAAGGTATATATTATTTAGTCCGAGATAAAATAAATAGCTGACTTAGTCTACTATTTTTACTACTATTTTTACTACTAGCCAGTATAAAAAAACATCAATTAAGGACTTTTAAGTCCGCTTACAGCCAGAAAGACGGTAAAGAATCAACAATGACTTACCAGTACATTCACAATGGGCATCAAGGAAAGTGATGACATCTCCCTTCACATGTTTGGCTCCAAGCAATCTTGCTCGAATCAGCCCGGACCGATTCTCCGTTCGGAACAACCGAGTTGGTACTGACAGGGTTTTGATGTAATCCTCTAATTTCTTGCCCAAGTGCTCTATATTAAAAATATCAGTTTTAAACTTTATTTATTTATAACTTTATTATTGTATTAAAACTAATATACACTTGGTAACACATTAGAAACCACATTACAGTAATTAGATATTCTTCTAAGGCCGAAACTTTCATATAAACTTTATAGTACTAGCCGTTCCCAGCGGTTTTACCCGCGTAGTTTCTGTTCCCGAGTAGTAGTAGTTACCGAGGCAATACTGGGATATAAAGTATCCTATGTGTTAGTCCAGGGTATCAACTATCTATATACCAAATTTCAACTAAATCAGTCCAACCGTTTTCGCGTGAAAGAATAACAAACATACATCCATACATAAATTCTCAACAACTTTTACATTAATAATATTATTCGTAGAATATGATTACATAATTATTTTATAGTAAATAACTTTATAAAATATCTATAAAAAAAAATAACATACCCTTTTCACTAGCATCATCAACTAATATAATCTCTTTAAGGAGTGGTCTCGGTGATCTATTGATTGTACTCCAGATAGTACGGATGAGGGTCGACCAAGCTTCATTGTGGAAAACTATCACTACACTTGTTGTCGGCAGCAGTTCTGGGTATGGCTTATCTTTGCATCTATGCAAAGAAATTCTTATCTTGATAACATGTTTTTTACATATATTTCACATCAAAATTATATAGTAATATCATGCTGCTAATATTAAAGACATGTTATGTCAATTTGATAAAATTAATTGTTAACAATACATATTTTGATAACTATGTAATCACTTTTTTGTAAATATGTAGATTATAGAAACTCTTTTATAAGAAAAATATAAGGGAAAGTATTTGTCTGTGTTATAGGTGCGATAACAAAATTATATGATTCATGAACCTTTTATAGTTTATAATAAGGCAATTATAAAAATTTCATTGTCAATAACTGTTTTAATTCATAAATGCATTTATGGCAAACAATTGTAAATGTTGTGAATAGTATTAACAAAAAATTGCAAAACCAGTTACAATTATTATAGATAGATTATTTAGTCCTCTTATTTTTCTTATCATGTTTAACCAGAATTGTTTAACTATGTAATATTTATGCAATGCATGTTACTACTGATATAATTGAATAATGAATGTAAATATAAACAGTACTCACTTCTCAAATCTAACATCTGTCAGAGATCTATTGAATGAGATCATATCACTAGCCATCAAATTGAATTGATTCTCTTGGAATTTCTCCAACATTACCTTTTCTTGTTCAATTGGAATGTTTACTGCCTTACCTAAAAAAAAGATTTGTTTTGGAAATTTTTTTAATTTTCAATGCAGCTATATGATTGCTGCAACTGTTTTTATGCCTCTTAAAGATATTTTATGTAACTAAATGAATTATTAATATTGGAAGTTGTGAATAATAAAAGTGTTAATTTACCCATTTCCCCAGGTGACTCTCCTTGTGGTTTAATAGGTGGAACTCTTTTCCATCTCTTGAGTCTGGATCTTGGGTACGCAGGAAGATTCAGTCCATCATCACCAACCTCCGATTCCACTTCATTCTCTTCAATGTTTGTATCATCATCTCCGATGTTCCTTTGTAATCCTGCTGCTATTGCAGCTTTCTTTCCCTTAAGTTCCACTGAGTCCTATCCATAATTGATATATTCGTCAATTTTATTTTATTTTTCACGTAAATAATATTCACATGTATTATAAAGCACACCAAAAATGTCAAAGCTAAGTTTAAAAAATTTTGATTACTTTTAAGTTTGGTTTGTTACAAAATAAATAACTTACACTAATTGCATAGTCGTTTGTTGTTTTCTTGTTGCATCCATCACCAAAACAATCGGAATATAAAGTCAAAATTGCGACATCAACTAACAACCACACTAGAGATGTGAGAAGGATTATGCGACATGTGTGTATCCTTATTTTACTTCTAAACATTTTTAAAAAATAATTTAACTATTGGAGAATTTATTTTACTGCCACATGTCAACCTTAACACGCGATTGTCATTCGTAAGGATACCGTTCACCTGTAACAATGGGGATAAGGAATATACAAAATTTGGACAACCAAATTTTTAAATTTATTTACAATTTAGGATTGTTAAACTTTTAGTGTTTCTTGATAAATTACCCATATATAATGCTACTAGTTCTTTATATTAAAAAGTAGGTTTCCGGATCTAAATTTTTAACAAAGTAGGTACCGATATATTTTTAACAAAACCACAGCTCCGTTAACTGTTTAAACTAAAATATTATTCACATTTAAAATTCTTCTTTGAAACAACAATTAACCATAACTCACTTTAAATATTATTTTAAATTATAACTAAATCACAGAAAGGGGCTAGCGGCCTCCTAACGCCACTTGTATACGCACACACATAACTGCAAAACGTCAAACTTTCTAGTTTGTCTTGTTTCCAAAGATACTTCAAATTCAAGAGCGCCGTGTCCCCTTACAATCGGATACATATATCAATTTATATCATGAATATGACCTAGGACCTTTAACTTTATCAAAACTTGAATTGAACTACTTTATTTCTTAATTTAATTATTTTTTGTTACATATGAAGCAACAAAAAATAAAATAAATTAAGCAAGTTAGTGTAAAATCATTATTGTAGTAGTAAAGTATTTACTATAGAAAACTTTTAAATCTGATATTATTTTATTCATATGCAGTTGGACAGACCGCGCAATATAATTATGTAGAACTTCGTTGCAACATTTTTACACTTTATATCAAAAAGTAAAACAATATAATTATATTAAAAAATATAAGACTATCTGTCAACGTGTCAGCAACCTTCGTATGTCACTGTCAAATCGGTTCAAATGTACTTAGTATTATTTAAATAAAATGATCTTATTTTTTTCTATTTATTTATAGATTTGTAATTACTTTTGTAAATAGTTCGGTAGTGATCATGTAAGTTTTTTGACGGCCTGTGGTAATGTTTAATTTGCTTTTGCAACTACTCGAATACTAATATTTCTTTAATGTCTACGTGGGTTATTAATTAAAAACTAATAATCGTCTTAACAATTAGAAATGAATAGGACTAAAGCTAATAATTCCAAAACTATGAATAATACAGAGTGCAACAACGAGAGTGAAATGAGTGCGAACGTGTACAAGCTTATTAACAGTGAGGATAAACCACCTGATATAAAATATGATAAGGAAAATTCTTGGATTGCTGGAGTACAAATGTTTGTATCTTTTTTGCTGGCTGGTTTTGGTATGGTGGCTGCCAGCCTGCTCCTGGACGTAGTACAACATTGGGATGTATTCAAAAAAATATCAGGAGTTTACATATTAGTGCCAGCACTGCTAGGTCTCAAAGGAAATTTAGAAATGACATTAGCTTCGCGTATGTCCACACATGCTAACATGGGCCACTTGGAGAAGAGCTTAAACCAATTAATAGTAGGCAATCTATGCCTCATACAATGCCAAGCAGTTCTTGTAGGATTCCTTGCAGCAATGGCAGCTGTAGCTATGGGATGGATACCTAGAGGAGTATTTGACATTCACCAGGCAATGTTACTTTGTGCATCTAGTGTGCTAACAGCATCAGTGGCAAGTTTTGTGCTGGGATTAATCATGATTGGTGTAATCGTAGTATCAAAGAAAGTTAACATAAATCCTGACAATGTAGCAACACCAATAGCAGCCAGTTTAGGCGATTTAACTACCTTGGCACTATTATCTTGGATATCATCAATGCTATATAAATCTCTTGGCACGAGTTTAATATTGCCATCTATTATTGTTGTTGCCGGCCTGGTGTTAGTTCCTGTGTGTGGATATGTTGCTTCAAAAAATAATTTTACTACACAAGCATTGGATGAAGGATGGGTACCTGTTGTATCCGGTATGGTCATAAGTAGCACTGGTGGATTAATTCTTGGCTACACTGTTTCCAGTTACGAAGGAGTTGCTGTGTTTCAATTAGTTATTAATGGCATTGGAGGCAATATGGCAGCAGTTCATGCTTCCAGACTGTCAACTCTATTACACACAGGCCAAATAGAAAAAAATGTTATAAGCAATACAACAAAATTGCTAATGTTGATGGTTATTCCCGGCCAGTTAATATTTGTATATACTATAGGCTATTTAAAAGCTGGACACACATCAGTTACACCCATATTTATGTTAATTTATATGTGTGCTGCACTGCTGCAAGTGTTTCTGTTACTAATAATAAGTCATTTCTTAGTTATATGGATGTGGAAATTAGGTTTAGACCCTGACAACTCTGCAATACCATACCTGACTGCCTTAGGGGATTTACTTGGAACAGCATTGCTTGGTGTTGCTTTCCATATTTTGTTTGCCATAGGGGACAGAGATGCAGATTTAGGCGACTGATTAGTATGATGTACTTACCTTAAAAAATTGTACTTCATTAAGTTTATATTTATAATCTTTAAAAGTATTTTTTGGACAGATCTTATCATGTCTACAATAAAATTGTATAACTTTTTTTTTAATTAAGTACTTATTATTTTTAGCCTATTTTGTAATGTGGCATAATAAAGACTACTTATTACGACATACTATAATACAAGACATTGGTGCTAATGATATATTTTTGCATATCATGTTTTTATGAAAATTTTAAAATAAATTATTTTACAGACCTTACAAATTAAATGACTTTAATTATTCCTTACAAGACATCCTATTCCTCTGCATAAACTGACTATAATGTACACTGAGATTTGGTAGGGTGGAGACCTGTATTAAACTTATTGTGACTTGCAATGTGGTCCCATAACTTCTTAATAGAATAGTCCCTGTTAAGCGACATTTTAAGCATGTTAAAATGATTTTATTTGTTAACCTCAATATTTGAAACACTTCCTTTGCTTACTTCCCTGTATAAAATACAAATTAATCATATTAGCACAATCTTTAACACATCAGAACACTAGAAAATGTATTATTATAAATCACGATTCTAATTAAAAATGTTCCCTATCCATTTTCAGAAAAAAAAGATAGAGATATCTACAAAATTTTACTTAAAATATTGGAGTATAGGTATATGTTTTTAAAATGAATTTCAATCAGATGTTAGTATAACAGGGAGAAATTTATATTAAATAATGAAACAAATCAATTTTGTAAATTAGTTTATTGCCTTATCCTAGTGTTTACTTGACTTCACGTAACCTCCTGACGGCTGAGCGACAGGATGAAGCAGCGGTAGTTGAAAACACCCAGGCACCACCAGCAACTGTCCTCTTGCAGCGCTTGCATGACCAGATGCCGACGCAACTGCGTTTCATGGCATCCTGAAAGCATTTAAACCTTTACAATCCTTGATAGTTGTATGAATTTCTATTAGTTAACTATCCAGAACTTTTCGCTTTTCTTGTTTGTTTACATTTTTAGGTTAAGTTAAGTCAAATTAAAAGAATCATTAAAATACTATAATAATAAAAAGGGAACAATTGGATATATTTTTGGCCAATAAAAAGGGTCCTTAATTTATAACCAAAAAAATATTGAAGATATGTTACCTTTCCACAGAAAGAGCAGGTATATTTAGCGTGTTGGGTTACTTCCATCTTCTTAACCATTTTACGAAGGGAGGCACCGTAACGCGTACCATATTTACCGGTAATTCCGACCTTTTTCGTGCGTTTTGCCTGTAAATATCAACACAATTCTCGTTATAGTTTTCAAGTAATCAAACAATATACTCTTTGAAATATCACATCACTCCACAGGTAATAATCATAAGCACTCATTTTATGTATTTGTTTTTAAAAATGCACATAAGATTACGAAAATAATTTTAAATTACTTTCTCACCATTTTTATTGAACCTGCCTAACAAAACAGTTGACAGAAAAGAGGCTGACAGTGGTGAGTGGCAGATGGTGAACAACTTTGAAAGTATCACTGACAACTGTGTATGCAGATTCAATATCTCGTACTTTATTGTTGTTTATGGCTTTTGAACTTATTTAGACTGTATTTGTTAACGTACACTTTAATTAAATAGTATTTCGTTGTTTTAACATTACTGAAATATATTATGCCATATACTAATATTTAAAATATGAATAAAACATGGCCTACATTTTACGTGCATTTTTTTTGTATGCTTGGACGCACGAACTAAGAAGTAAAAATTGTACTATACAACTAAAAAACGGCGAGTTGAGTTCAGATTGCGTATGTGATAAAAGTGTTTTAAACATGTCTATCTTCAAACTCACTGTTGTATACTATGTTTTTTTAGCTATTATTGGAAAGTACTACTTTATCTGTGGCCATTGATATGACATTTCATATTTGTCAGTTTGGCTATTTCTTCGACCTACAAGTTGTTAAAGGTCGACCTCGGCTTTACAAAACCGTCCCGAATAACTGGACGGTATAGGAATAGCAGAATAAAAAACAAACATGTTGCGAACGATCCTTGTACGAAACCAAGTCTTAGCCGATAGCGTTAAGAAAGCTGTTCGGTGCAATGTCACGAGATGCTTAAGCACAGAATTGTCCAGAAGAAAACAAGCCAATAAGTAAGTTATTTATTACTTATATTGGCGCTATTGTATTTGATTGTTTCTACTTACAATATTGTCTCTCATACGACATAATCAAGTTTTTTGCAAAATTTAAACTGAAGTTTTATCACGCGAACAGGAATTGCATAACCGTAATGTCAGTGTTACCTTGGGAAATGTCATCGGAGAAAACATGTGTAAGGGTGCCGGTGAATAGGAATCAAATAAGAAAAACTCTCTCAACATACCTTTTCAATTTATTATTTGATATAAATTTCGTATTCACCAGATATTGATTATATTAAGTTTCTTGCATATTAGTTAGGTAGTTGTATAAATAAGCAAATGCAGATGTAGATAAAATGAAAAATATGTATATTATATTATTAAATAATAAATTATATCTTATATCTAAGAAAATGTATTGATATCTTTATTGCCAGCTTTCACTTAACTGTATTATGCATTTGCTTAAATTTTATTTTTATTATTAAAATTGTTAATATTTATAAAAGCAATCATAATGCTAGACAGAGACATAAAAGCAAACCAGATTAACATAGCAAGCAAATAAAGATAAAATTATTTTGTAGAATACTTGCTCCATCACAAAAGCAGTTATCTGCTACTCAACCATGGAGTATTCAAGTGAGGCATTACTCGGATCTTCCAGCACACAACAAAGTCAATCTGCCAGCACTTTCACCTACTATGGAAAATGGATCTATCGTCAGTTGGGAAAAAAAAGAAGGGGACAAGCTAAATGAAGGTTGGTGACTTCCCATGGTATACTTTCTGACAACAGCTTGTATTTTTAATAAAGATATGAAGAATGATTCATTTATATGTATTAAAATTTAGGCCATGTTCAGCCATAATTCCTATAGCATGCAAAAGTAATATATATAAATAGGATTACATATAATGTCAAATTTAACATGACATACTTATGAGTTTTAAAGTAAAAAAAGCAAGTGTTCTTAAACATAGTTAATACTTAAGCTATATAAATAGAAATCATGCTATATGTAGATGCTAGGATTTATTTACATTTTATCATTCTTTGTCTTATCTATTGGAAGTGTAAGAAATAGCCAAATAAATAAAATTGCCTAGTTATCAGCTTCCCTAAGTCTGTATTGAGATGTATTCATACTTGAAAGATGACTAATTACCAATATTATTAACAATATCTGAAATTATATATTTATTACCATTTTGTCCTTTATAATTCAAGGTGACCTCCTCTGCGAAATTGAAACTGATAAGGCGACCATGGGTTTTGAGACCCCTGAAGAAGGTTATTTGGCTAAGATTCTGATACCTGCTGGCACAAAAGGTGTGCCAGTCGGCAAACTGCTGTGTATTATTGTGGAGAATCAGGCAGATGTTGCTGCTTTTAAAGACTTCAAGGATGACTGTAAGTTTTAAGATTAATGGGATAATTATTTCTTTGAATTTGCATGATTTGTTTTAATATTTTCCATGGCATATTTAGTTAAAATTAATAAAAACATTGCATGGATTTATTAAAAAAAAAATTAAAATAAATGCAAAAGTTTGTTATTATGGTACATATATGATGTACTTATGAAATATGAATGTGTGTTAAGTGTATGAAAGCAAAATCTACTGAATGAATTTGGTTGATGCAAGTAATTATAATAATAATTATAATCATAATCTTCAGTGTGTTGATATCTAACACACTCTATCACAATATTGATTTGTGAATGGACATATGAAAACAATATTCATAAAATGTTTCCAGACTGTTTTAAATTGGTTGCTTATTCAAGCATGATGTTGATATTCAGACTAATGATTTACGGTTAAAATTGTGTTCACTAACTGCATTTATTAACTAATGGAAAACCCCACAGCCACGGGCGCTCCAGCGAAACCATCACCACCCAAAGGTTAATATTTTATTAACTTATAAATTAATCTTTTAGTTAAAATTTATCATTTTTATTCATAATTTGCTTTAACTCATATAGGTAGTTTTTGTGTTAATCTCTAAATATGTAATAGTGTGCAAAGTATCTAGCTTATTTCCAGCAAATTTAATATCATTGTGGCAACATCACATTTGGTTAATGGTTCATGGGTATTGGTCATATTATCTCTCTTTATTGTTAATTTATAGTGTTGTCTATTATTGAGGAATACATATAATGGATTTATTTATTATGATCTTTGGGGCTGTCCATTAACCACATGATCTTGTATTTGGCATTTCTAATTCAATAGCGTATAGGCATCTATTGCTAAATTCACAACGTCTGAAATCTTAATAAAATGCACCAGGATCAAGTCACGATCATGCAGGATAATAAATACGCTTTTATTTTTGGACTTAAGTCTTTTACACCCTGTATATCGCATGCTCATTATTAAGCAAATCTTCTTTCAAACTAACGATAAAAAAAACCCTGTATATATTATGACGCATGTCTATTATCTATGGCAGCAGCTGCAGCACCAGCACCAGCTCCGGCAGCTGCTGCTCCAGCGCCGGCCGCCCCCGCCCCCTCCCCTGCGGCCCCAGCCCCCGCTGCCGCCCCGCAGCCCCCACACGACCAGCACAGCAGGATCTACGCCAGCCCCATGGCGAGGAGACTCGCCGAGCTCAAGAGTATTAGGCTGGGCGGTATGTAGTCAAAATTATTCTTAGACCTACATCAAAACATTTAACTTTTTTATTTTCGCGTTTATTGTTATTTGTTATTATGGTCTTAATATTTTTAAGGCCAATTCACATTGTATAAAGTTTCATAGGTTTTATTGTTCTGATCATATTGTAAGGAAGTGAAAAACTCATATAATTTAAACTATTGATTGCACGAAGTCGTGATTCGCGACCTTCACATCGTGATATCGCTAAATCAATGTTAAGGTCAATTGGCCTAAGAAGATTTAGGACGATAATAAACGTGAACATATAAAGCTATGTGTTAGAAAATTTATTTTCGTATCATAAATGTATGCACACTGAAAATAATTTTTTAAACAACTCTTGTATATTTTATCATTATCGTTACCATAACAGTATCACATCTTAAATAAAATAAATACCAAAATGCAATATCCATGTGCTAAATCTACTTCATTGTTAAATTCATAATGTCAAATCTATTCAGTAGTTATTTTGTTAAAAAATAACCAACATCTATACATGCATACCCATAGCAAGCGTAGCTTTTGTTTTTACAAAATTTGCTAAGGGTTTGACCTTATCATAAACATGATAATTATGAACAAACCGCACAGGCCAAGGCTCCGGCCTGTACGGTTCGCTCAAGAGCGGCGACCTGGCAGGCGCGGCGCCCGCCCCAGCTGTGGCCCCGGCTGCCCCCGCCCCCGCCCCCGGGGCAACATTCGTGGACATCCCCCTCTCCGGTATGAGGGAGACCATCGCGAGGAGGCTAACTGCTGCTAAGCAGACGATACCCCACTACCAGCTGTCCGCTACAGTCAACGTTGAGAAAACACTGGCTATGCGCAAGCTGGTTAATGACAGACTGGCTGCCGAGAAGGCTGATGTTAAGGTGAGTAATAAAATTGATATAAGCATTTGGTTTTTCTCCATTAAAGTTATAAAACAGTAAAGTTATAGAAGTAAAAATGAAAATTAAAAAAATATTTATGTTATAGCCATACCCACCAAAATATGTACATTGCAGTCACAATTCTTATTTAATAATAGTTTTTATAGCAGTATGAAGTATATGTCACAAAATAAAATTATTATTTTTGTCATATCAGTATTGATCAAAAGATGTATGTTGTATAATCATCCTTTCCATGTTGTGTAGGTATCAGTGAATGACTTCATAGTGAAAGCTGTAGCAGCAGCGTGCAAGCGTGTTCCATCCGTCAACTCGCACTGGATGGACTCCTTTATTAGACAGTGAGTATATACTATAGCAATAATATTAAATTACCGGATTTACTGAATTGTCTATTAGCAAATGAAGCAATTATTTTTGCGTCATAAGCTGTTAATGAATGAAACCACAGGTAAGAATTAATATTAAATAAATTGATATCTAAGAGTTGTCCAAACAATTGTATAAATTGATTTTATTTTTCAATACAAAAAGCATATAAGTTAATATTCAATTCTACAGATTCTCCAACGTAGATGTAAGTGTGGCAGTAGCTACACCGTCCGGTCTTATCACACCTATTCTATTCAACGCTGACTCCCGGGGAGTGATCGATCTGTCCAGAAATATGAAAGAATTGGCCCAGAAGGCTAAAGATAGCAAGCTCCAACCTCAAGAGTACCAGGGTGGTACAGTTACCGTGTCCAACCTTGGAATGTATGGTAAGTGAGTCTTATAATAGACAGACAGTCTTGACTGGCAGACGTTTTAAGTATTACTTTCGCATTATAAAGAATTTGCAGACAAAAAGTATGTAAATATCGAGTGTTTAATCCTTGAACCATTAGAATTTAGAACAAAATAGTTAACTTACCAAACAAATGAAACTCACTTTAAAATAATACACTTTATTGTGACGTCATTGTAAATTTTTTAGCTTGATATATGAGGTTAAATCTTCAGGAATGCAATTAAAATAGATGTGTGAATTTTAAATTCCTTGTAATTAATTGAGCACTTTAATATCGTATTTGAGCTGTGAATGTATATTTTTTCAGGTATCACAATGTTCAATGCCATTATCAACCCACCTCAGTCCTTGATATTAGCGTGTGGAGGCTTGCAAGAGATTGTTATTCCAGACAAGAATGAACCACAAGGGTATGAATATATTTTAACTTCTACTACTGTATTTGACCAATGCAAATAGTTGTGGGTTCGATGCCCACATCAGAAAAATACATTTATAAGTTATGTTTGTATGTTTATGAGGTCTGTTTGTCGTGGTGCTATGTATTAATTTATCTGTCATTTAGTTGCCATATGCCACAAGCTCTATTTAGCACGGCGAGAAAAAGATGGCGCTGCGTCAAAATAATTGTTCTGACGTATTATTTATTGTTTGCTAAGAATATCTAAAGGTAAAACTATGTTAAGGCTAGTTTTAAATGGTATACCTTAAAAGCTTAGAATAATGTAGTATTTTTTAAACATACTTTCTTTTTGTTCAATACTATAATAAAATTATATACTTTCAGATTCCGTCTGGCTAAATTCATAACATTCACGGCATCAGCCGACCATAGAGTAATAGATGGAGCGGTTGGCGCTCAATGGATGAAGGCGCTTAAAGAAAACCTCGAAGACCCCGCTAACATGATCTTGTAATAATAATTACGGCGACAGTTGAGCAACTTTTAAGCATGCTACAAACAAATCTGACAGCTGTCAAACTGTCATAGATTATAGACAACGAAATAATTCAGCCAGCATTGTCTATACAAGTACAGTATTGTACATAGATTAACACATTTTATTGGTAGATATTTACACTATGAATTTCTTGTATCACAGTTTTACACTGCCTTTTGTATAGAGTTTTAACTTAATACATTTCGCGTGTAATATTCAATTGGATGTTAAATATGTTGCTCCAACTCATTTCATTGTAGATGGGAATAATCTTCATACAATTTGTTACTGGTCGCATAGTTAAGCGTACAGTTTAAAAAACTTAGAATAATAGTATTTATTGGACTCGACTGGGTCTGTCTGTAACAAATTGTGTCAGGGTGCTTGTATATCCTTCTGTATTGGTTTATTTTTATTTATTTTTAAGGATCCAGTGTATGAGATTATGACGTATTAATCATGTTCAAATATATTTTTTGTTTAATTTTTGTTTTATAATATATTGCGAAGGATAGAACGATTTTTTTTGTAATATATGGGATTTCAAGATAAAAAACGTATTAAATCAGGTCCAAAGGTTTATAAAACTGCCTAGATATTATTTTTAATTTAATCATCGAAATTGTTAATTTATATGTCCCTGTAGATGATAAGCATATTTGTTTTTATTGTTTTTTTCTTATTTGTTTTATTATTTCATATCTGTTTATCGTGCATTTTTATAGTTTTAGTGATATAAAAGATCTTTTCTGTAGCGTTTTCTCTGTCATGAAAATTATGTGAATACAATAAAAACAAACCATACAAAATCTGTGTAAATATTGCGGTTGGAATTTAGTTCTGTTACCATCAAGGCTGTTGTCTTTATGTAATTATATGGACGTTAGTGGAATATATTTTATTTATACATTATTTACTGTTTTATTTCAAGATTAACTTTAACGTTTATATCGAAAAAGATTATCTGAAATGGGTTTTAATTAAATGCAAAATATTGGTCCTTATTTTACATCAGTCACGTCAATGTGCGAAAATAAAAAATTTACAAAATGATTAAATAATTCATTAAAACGTATGTGGTTTATAAAATAATGTTGGTATATAATAAGTGATTTAAAATGCAGAATGTCGCCGACTGAAAAAGTATATTGATAGCAAAAAAATAATTAATGATATTTGGGTTACACCGTCAATTCTTAAATGAAAACAATACAAAATCTACACAATTTTTTTCTCAATCTACACAAGTTTTTGGAATATAATCACATCTTTTATTCGAGACATAAAGTGACATTCACCTTGTTATTTAGGCCATGGTCAAAAACATTAAATTAAAAAGTTGCGTGTCAAATAATATCACGCTTTGTAGGCGCGTCAAAAGGGCTTGTCACTTAATACAATTTATTTGGCTGATTTTGCTAATTTTGTAAAACAGTATAATTGTAATAAAGCCATATATAATATATAGCTACTAAGTTGCTTTCTAATAATATATATTATCCTTATATTAACTAACCTTACAAAATTTAATTAATTCATACTAGTTAAGCCCTTAAGGTAGTTTTTCCTAGAAAATCGATGGTTGTTTTGAAATAACAAATTTTTCATTCATCATGTATCATCCAATCTTAAAAGACAGACTTAGACTTACATATTGACTTATTTAAAAAAGGATTGAATTATTTTTTAATTAAGACGTAGTTCATATAAAGGTAAATATGGGCGACTCACTCCTTGAAGAGGAAGGTGATGCTAAGAAAGTAGTGAAAGAAATTCCAGTTGTTCAGGACGAAGGGTCCTTTAGACATAACACTGGAGACACTTATGATGGATTCTTTGAAGCAAAGAAGAAGGATAGGAGCGTGAAAATGCACGGTTCGTTCTTAAATATATTAAAGTTAATTAATGTTAGAATTGCAAAAAGATCTACCCCTTGTCGCGATCATATCCTCAAGTCCGTATTAGTTGACACATTCGTTAGGATTCAAAATGCACGAGATAAAAAATACCAGAATTAAAAAAAGTCAAATTAAAACGAATCATGATAGTGCTAACAAAATACAATAAGTTTGCTTTGTAAACAAGTGATCATATGTGGTTCAGGTGAGAGAAGCGCCAATAGCCCTCCACATCGAAATGATATGTACAAACCATGCGACAATACAATAGACATACAATTTCTTAACTCTTCTAGCTCATTTTCATCCTCAAACGGACTCCAAAGTTTTTCTAAGTGGACACTGCGTAGTTATTATACCCACATGTCATAAGCTGAAAATGACTTAAAGTTAAATAGGTACCTGCAGGTACTTACAGATGGCAATAGAACAAAGTGGTCATAAAATTACCCGGAAAGAGTAATTCAACTTTTAAAATTCTCGCTGTGAGATGTTGTATAATGTTTAATGTGATTATACTTTTGTCTGTTCCTACTATTTCAATCACTTGCAATTGATCACCGTACGCATGCGGCATGTGTTTACTGAAACGCAGTCAGATGATAGTCCATTCACCTTTCACGCGACTAAGCCAAGCGTCGAAAAATGCTTTTGTCTTTCGTTAAATAAATTTAATGAACCGCGTACATTTGTAGCTCCATTCCACTCCATAACTCTCGTTGCGCTCCAATTGCACCAAATATTGAATTAATGATGTTTTGTTTGCGATGTAAGCTTGATGGATGATAAATTGATTCATATCCAATTGATAGACCCCTACCGGGCTATGAACGTTTACGTATAATTGTTAGTATTGAGTAATTATAGTAAACCGACACACATAGTCAATATTAAAGTATACTATAAACTCTTAGACTATAATACCTCTATATAGTTATAATCTTTATGAATTTTCTTTTCAAGAAAGAGCTTATTTTAAACATAAACAACTAAGTAGATTCAGATTTATATTATGGACAGTTGTTCATAATATATATCTCTAACTAACAAGCTATGCACAATATTGTATACAGTATTAAATCTGTCACTTCGTAGAGTATATTATTGTTCATAATCTTATTCAATTTCGTTAAATGCGACATAACATTAAGTATGTATGTATTAACATGATTACTCTCGACAGGGCCCGGCGTATACAAAACGAATGAAGGTGACATTTATTCGGGTAACTGGGAGAACGATAAACTAGGAGGCGCTGAAGAGGTCTGCATAACATTCACTGACACAGCTAGATTTGAAGGACACTTCAAAGATTGGTGCTACAGCGGTTCAGGGCGATACATTTATCCCGACGGCAGTGTTCTCGTATGCGATTTTGTGGACAACGCACCTTCTGGAAAGCTGAAAGTTATCGATCCGAACGGCCACACTTGGCTAGGCAAAGCTGAAAATGGATTTGGCTGGTTTCAACCCGTCAATCATTATTATGATATGTTGGAGGGGTCCCGTGAAAGTAAAGTCAAGAAACAAGGCAAAACCAAAGACGACGCAAAGAAAAAGCAAAAATAAATTCTTAACTCTTTGTGACATATCCAAATTTATAAATAAATTCGAATTTATCAGCGATTATTATTGGATTTTAAAGTAAAATAAAGGTATCTACATAGTTAGTTTTGTTTTTAATTACACGCTTAAATATTTAATGTAGACAGCCAAATTAAATATATGTATATCGAAAACTATTATAGTGTCTCATTAAAGGTAATTAAAAAACAGCCTAGGTACTATTTCTGAAGTGAATTAAAAGTTAAAAATGTAATGACCATAAATTATTTTAATTATAGCTTGCTTTTCTGATGTGCATTCATCATACTATTCACGTACGTAGAGTTAGTGACTATACCCAAATCTACACGTCAATCTAACTCGTCTCAAAAAGCACATGCTACGTGATTAGCTATTATTATACTTAATTTATTCATATCACATCAATATAGCTCTTCCAATTAAGACGGTGTTGGTTATCATAGATCGGGCT
>JADANM010005346.1:5802014-5813591 GCA_026213755.1 Eurema hecabe | reverse complement strand
GTAATTATCTAGACTTTCAAGAAAACTGTAATAATAAGTTCAGTGACATTGCAAATTGCAAGCTGGAAGACATTAAACTTTCTATAATAACATTGAGAATTACCTTGGCGGCGAGTTTACAGAGCAACATTATATGTACCTATTTTGTAAATTATATTATTAATCGCAATGCTAAAAACAACAAGCTGTATTTTTAAAGGTTTTTATATAAACTAATCGCCTTCATAAAAATCCGCTAACAATACACCTTTTCTTATTATCATTAATTTTTCTTCTTTAATAAGTTAAAATCTGCATAAACCTTTGACCTGCGTGGCTTCCATTGTGCTGTTTTTTCATATTTACGTAAATTGATGTATATTCGTTTTCTCTTACTTTCTGTTTTCGTTAACGTAACGCGTCCGCGATTTTATCTTCGTGAAACTCCATCTCTTTTTTATGTTTATTTTTTTAGAGTAAGGAAATCAGTATTGTATACCCAAGGTCCTCGGGTTATGTCGGTCTTCTACCAACTAAAACCGTACTATGTACCATCTTACTAACGAATACTATATAACGATACCTTCACAGACTCCTCCGCATACTCAAATATTCACAAACTTCTATGATATTAAATATAAATTAACGTCAAACGTGTTTCTAGGTCAAAAATATAAAATTTGGGGTCATAAAAACTTTCGTCACACCAATCGTACAAAAGACTTGCCAAATAGCGGTTCAATATGTGCAGCTCAAAGTTTCATATAAGTGTTGTTCTAACGGTCTTGGTTCTTTCACACCGCAGTCCGCAATTACAAGTATGTGTGAATCAATGCGAAGACAGATTAATATCGCTGGTCGAATGAGTTCAAACGCAACGTGCTAATTAGAGACTATTTCATTTGCTCTTTGTGTTTGTACGTCAATTACATCGACCAACGGGCTAATTATTACGACATCGTGTCTGTAGTGTGTTAGTCAATAAATATACTCGTATATCAGACTAAGTACCGTAGTAAAATCGTATTAAGGACTCTTCGTTTTGTCGTAAATTAAAACAATTAAAACAAGTTACAAAAATATTTTTAAGCTTTTTGCATATCGTTTTTTGTACCTTTTAAGTGACCTTTATAAATGATGACTGTCATTAACAAAATTACTTACATTTGAAGAATAATTCAGCAATGAAAAATTATTTTTATTATTAATGAGTTAAATAAAAACGAATTAGGTAATAAATACTGTCGATGAATTTTATAAAGAAGTCTTGTCTTGACTTAAGGTTATTTTTTAAAAGTAGCTCAAAATACGTTTATCCTCAGTTGCACCTTTAAATAACATTGTAAGAACTTGGTTCTAATTTAAAAAAAAAAGACAGATTTCATATTTATTTCTACTAAAGTCGAGAAAAGCGTACCTACGGCGAAGACCCAGCCGTGTTTATACACGAACCATTTAAAGTAACTTTTTATCATTTTAAAACTAACAAAACTATTTATTTTAAGCACCAAATTTGGTCAATGTATATTTATTCCTAAACATATTATCATCTTCATTTGTTTTTTTCTATATGAACTTCGTAATAAGATTAAAAATGTTATTTAAATCCCCACATGACTGACACATAGACTCTAAAACTCACCCACTTTCAAATGGCCTAGAAAGTTCAAATTTAGTATCTAATATATCTAAGAAAATTGTATGAACTCAGAAGAAATGATTCCTTTAAATATTACCCTTGAATCCCATGGCATCTTGACACCCATATTCTATTCCATAAATTGGCTCCAATTTCCAAATGTTTTTGTTGAATAGTTAGTTTTAAAAATTATATCTAAATTTTTTTATTACAACCTCTTTAAATATAATTCAAAAGCAATAATCTATTACACCTGACTCTTATACAATTAAGAATTATTTACTGTTCATTGGCGCGTTCTTTCCTGGTTTCGCAAGAACTCGGTAACTAGATCGGGCATCGATGCGTGACCATAGCTTATGCCTGATAACCACTTCTCACGGAAGATACGATATCACTCACTATGTGACATTTCAATATTACGTTCATTATTCAAAGCTAGAATACATTTTAGACGCTGTTCAAAATATGGTGGTTTTATAATCTTATACGCAATATTTTTTAATTTTTCTTTAATTTACTGTATTAATTCGCTTTGTCACTGATTAAAGATGAATTTTATATTTTTATATACCTATTGTAAAATATCTGAACGAATTGTGTCGGTGCCGCATATGTGTCATGATTTGGATGAAACAGGCTCCTGAAAAACAGTATTTACTATCTTGGGAGCCTGGGTAAAATATTTTATAAATCACCTTATTATGGAAATAAATTATTATTATTATTATTACTTAAATTTAAGCACTCCTAAGTCTAGTATTTTTGACAGATTTGTATAGGGAACTGTCAAATCGGACCGTTTTGAGTTGTTCATTAATTTGAATAGCGTTACAGTATTCCGGCATTAGACATTAAGCCATATCTAAGCGTCTCATTTGGAGTGAAATTAAAGTTGACAAAATAAGTCACTTATTTTACAATACTCATTGAGTAATATGAGCGATTGTCTCAAAGTATAAACAATGGTAGAATTTTCATTTTTTGCTTTTACGACACTGCGCAGATAATACAAATATTACACAACAGTTGTATCAAGATACGTGATACTAGCTCATGTACAATATCTATAATTATATATCAATCAGTGTATGATGTAATTGCAAATAATACATTGGATAGAATGTATTATTTTTAATTAAAAGGTTATTTCGTAAGTGATCTTGGCCCACTACACTTGGCGCGTTGTTCCAATCAATGAACGCGGTCCACTTACAAAATAACTGTATCCAGCTCGCCTTGGGCATTTAATTCATGAAAATAAATCCGTAATAAAAATTATTCCACTTGTAAACAGCTAAAATTAAAAAGTAAAGAAATTCAACGCTTGCTGTGCTGACTAGAATATTGCTAATATATACAAAAAAGGCTATGGGCTAGCGTTGCTCTTACCATCAGGAGTGCGTCCAGCTCGTTTCCCCTCTTTATATTATAAAAAAAAAAATACAAAATAATATTATGACAAAATTTAATATTATAAAAAATTTTAAGACTAAAATATCTCATTGGTTGATTATACATATAGTATTGTAGTAGATAGTATTGTTATAATCACTTTTAATATGATTATTTTGTCCTCTTGTTAAAACACTTATTAGTATAATCTTTAACTGTTAAAGAATAAGATGATTTGTAATTTCGAATCTGTTAAAATACTTTATAAGCCGACTGTGCGAGCATAAATTAAACGAACTGCGTCATGCTGTCTGCATTCTTCTAGCTTTGATTCAAAACTTACTCTACGTAATCCCACTTGATATTAACAATAATGTATTTAAACACGAAAAAAATGCGTTTTAAACTCTTGTCTAGGTAAATATAAATTATAAAGTTATCAAATATCGCTAGACAGAACAATAGTTTGTATTCAGTAGTATTTAATGTATATTGTAATAACGTACCATAACCTTACCGAATACTCGTAAACAAGACTTACAAAAAACGGCAGACATGACGTAGCATATATTGTTAAAGTTCATTGACATCAAATTATAAAGAAGATACGGGATCTATATTATATGTAGTAGGTAGGTATATACTTTTCCTAGTTCCTTAGTCAAAAACACCATTTGATTAATCTATACATACATATAATAAAAATGTAACGAGTCGTTGTCTGTACATGGCAGATTTATGAGAAAAAAATATTATAGGAGACCTTTATTAACGCAATAGAACCCAAAACAATGATTTTTGGAATTTTTGTCTGTTTGTCTGTTTGTTTGTGCACGCTTATCTCAGAAATGGCCTATTCTATCTAGATGGGGGTATATATTGTGGTAGGCTTCACTTAACATTTAGTGTTTAATTAATGTCAATCGGTTGATAAATAAAAAAGTTATGGCAATTTAAAGAATCACGTTGAACTCGCTGAACGTTAGTTGGCGCGGGTTAGGCATTTTTCTACGCGGGCGAAGTCGCTGGCACAGCTAGTTAGTTATAAATTTCAATTAATGCGGGGAAATAACTTAATTTTAAAAACCAGCAATACGGCCTTTGATTTTGTCGATCTATTCAACAATAACTAAACTAACGTCGATAAAATTTACAAGAAACTAGCTGTTTCCCGTAACTCCGTCCGCGTGAACTTTCATATTAACTACTCAACCCTCCCTTATAACTCTTTTTTCCAATAAAAAATAGCCCTGTCTTTCCTCAGACTCTAGAGTCTAGACCATCTGTGTACCAAATTTCATCACAATGGTTTTGGCGTAAAACCAGAGCAATTACTTTCGCAATTATAATATTAGTTCTTATTTATTATTCATAGGTTATTGTGCATATGCTTAGAACAATATATTCTTGATAATTCTAAAGAGAATAAATGTCGGCAATTAACAACAATAAACATCTTATTCGCGAACAATTAGCCATTAAGTAAAGGCATTATAACATGTTTTTATTGTGTATAAGTAATCACATAACATAATGTTATGTATAAATTATACCTAACTATAATCATTATACCTACTGTTTATCTATATGACCTATACAATATACAAGAGATACATAACGACATTGTTATATAAAGCTGGTGAGTTTGTTTGTTTGAACGCGCTAATCTTAGATACTACTTGTTTAAATGGAAAATTTATGTTCTAGTTACATAGTCCATTTAGGCTTTATAACATCTTTGTATAATTGTAAGCAATAGGAGCAAATAACGGGGCAATATATTTTAGTAAAGTTGTTCCTTTGTATGCGCTACATAAAAAGCTCAAAATACCCAAAAAAATTGTATCTATTTAATTTATTGTGTATAAGAGCGAGATTTCAACAAAATGATAACATCAAATATCATTTATTTTATACGAACACTTGACTAATTAACAACAATATCTTGTGACAAAAGAAGACCTTAATAATATTATGCATTTGCAAAAGTAGGTACAATAAACTGCCTGATTGTCAATATTGCTTTCTCCCTTACCCGGCCATCTGACTTCTTGTAATGCAGCAATTGGAACGTTATATCTACGAAGTTCCTTATGCACTTGATAGATAGCTCCAGGTCGAAAAAGAGATCGCACATTCCATGAAGCTAGTCGGATGTCCGTTTCTTCGAGCCGTTTGTCGTCGCGTTTTGGATCGGATCTTGATTTTCTCGTTATCGGTTTCGTAACATAGGTTTTTTTTATGTGAGTGGGTTGTTAACCCTCTGCACAACCCCCAGTGTGCTGGAGGACCACACCCTCGTTGGTCAGCGAGTCCATCGGACTTAGCCAGTAGCGTAGCTATGCTGTACTACCGACCATTCCCCCATCCGCCACCCGGGGGACGCTCCCCTACGCCAGAGGGTCAGCGCGGGGTTTTATTCTACAGTGGAAGTGACACAGGCCTTCACAAACATGGGACTGGATTCATTGTATCGACCCAATATCTTGAGAATGTCATTAGATTTGATGCAGTTTCAGATAGGATATCTGTACTTCGAATAAAAGGAAAATTCTCTAACGTGTCATTGGTTAATGTTTACGCTCCCACTGAACTAGCTGACGATGAATTGAAAGATACATTTTATGACCAACTAGAATTAGTAATCGACCAACTGCCAAACTACGATATTAAAATTATTTTAGGTGACCTGAACGCAAAGATAGGACGCGAAGATATATTTCATCCAACCATCGGGAAACATAGTAAGCATACTTCCTCAAATGATAATGGTTTAAGACTAATAAGCTTTGCGTCGCTAAAAGCCATGGTTATTAAGAGCACCATGTTCCCCCACAAGGATATTCACAAAGGTACCTGGCGTTCTCCAGATGGACACACCTTTAATCAGATTGACCACGTAATAATAGACGATCGCCATAAGAGTATAATAGAAGACGTGAGATCCTACCGTGGCGCAGACTGTGACAGTGATCACTATTTACTAAAAATCAAACTAAAATTCAGAATTAAGACCTGTAAAAAAAGTAAACCCTTATTAGAACATAGAATTAATACAGATAAACTAAACGACAAAGAGGTACAAGAAAACTTCCAGCTACAACTCAGTAATAGATTTAAAGACCTAAAGGCAGACGAAGACATAGATCTGATATGGAACAACATGAAAGTAAATCTAAAAGATATTGGCTACTCTGTGTTAGGGAAAGTAAAAACTAGCAAACGGCGTAAATGGTGGAACCAAGAATGTGAGGATCTGACTGAAGAGAGACGACGAATTAAAGCTCTGGCAGAACAAGACACCTACTGGAGAGTCAAATATGATGGGACAAACCTTAAGGTTAAAAAGGCAATAAGAAGAGCTAAAAGACAACATCTGGATGGCATTATCCACAATATGCAAACTTTTCTGCGCGCCAACGAGGCTAAGAAATTTTACAGAGAAGTGAGATCGGTCAGAAAAGGTTACCAACCAACGGTGCAAATACTGGAGAATGATAACGGTGATCTGATCACCGATAAAGAACAGATCAAAACGAAGTGGCAGGATTACTTCTATGATCTTCTCAACTGCCCTCCGCCTGAAACAAAAGTACCACAAATGACCGAAGGTAACAATGAAGATGTCCCTCCACCCACGCTGAATGAGGTCCGGAATGCGATTAAAAGACTCAAAAACAATAAAGCTCCAGGCATAGATGGCGTTCCATCAGAGTTGTGGAAGCACTGTGGAGAGGTGGTTCAGTCAAAGTTGCATGAACTGATAATAAGAATCTGGAACGAAGGGAAACAACCGAAAGATTGGGACACCGGTGTCATCTGTCCAGTGCACAAAAAAGGTTGCAAAAAGAGGTGCAACAACTATCGAGGCATAGCTTTGCTATCAACGGCATACAAAGTGTTCTCGTATATTTTACTCAAAAGGTTGGAACCTTACGCGGAACGAATTCTCAATGACTACCAGTGTGGTTTCAGGCCAAATCGCAGTACCACAGACCAGATTTTCCTGCTCAGGCAAATAATGGAGAAACGATGGGAATACGCGCAAAGTGTCCATATTCTGTTTGTTGACTTCAAAAAAGCATACGACAGTATTGACAGGGACGCATTGTACACCATACTAAAGGACTTTCAAATTCCCGTAAAGCTTGTCAACCTGATTGCTACAGCAACAGGAAAGAGTATCATGCGTGTCAGAATCGGTACAGATCTCACGGAAGACTTCTCGGTGGATACCGGACTAAAACAAGGCGATGCGCTTTCACCTCTGTTATTCAATTTAATTCTAGAATCGGCCCTTAGAAGGATGCTCGCATCGGATTGGGGCGTGGAACTGAATGGAAAGCATAAGGTGATTGGATACGCAGATGACCTCGCTCTGTTAGGGGAAAACCAGGAAGAGATAAAATCTGCCTCCATGATTTTGGAGGAGGAAGCTAAAAAGGTGGGACTGAGGATCAATACCGATAAGACGGAATACCTACTCATGAAGCGCTATAAGAACACGCGTACGCAGCGCCAGAAACTACAAGTGGGAGAGAGTATGTACAATGACGTGGACCGTTTCAAATACCTTGGTTGTACCATTACGGAAAACAACACGAGGGAGGAGGAAATAGCGATACGCATACAAAACACCCTGCGATGCAGTGCAGCCTTACATCAAGTCCTCGCGTCCAAACTTCTGAGTAGGAGATATAAGGTCCTAGTTTACAAAACGATCATAAGACCCATCTTGATCTACGGAAGTGAAGCCTGGACGCTGACCCAAAAGGAAGAAAACAGCCTATTAGTCACTGAGAGAAAAGTACTGAGGAAAATCTTTGGTCCAGTACAAAGGAGTGACGGCAGCTGGAGAGTCCGTAAGAACGCCGAACTTGAAAAACTCATGGCCGAGCCAAACATCATTGGGGAAATAAAGTCACATCGCCTGCGCTGGCTCGGTCATGTTGCGCGAATGGAGCCGGATCGAGGAGTGAAACGAGCATACCTTGGGCAACCGACCGGCCGACGCCCGGTTGGCCGGCCTAGGTACCGGTGGAATGACCAAGTAGAGGCGATCTTCGCGAGCTCAATGCCAGCGACGGTTGGCGTGAGATGGCGCTGGACAGGAGAAAATGGAAATTTCTCGTATCGGAGGCCAAGACCCACTTCGGGGTCAGCGCGCCCAAGGAGTAAGTAGTAAGTAAAAGTAGGTACAATTCCTTCGCAGTTGGATATAAAGTGCTGTCAGATTAAATTGAAAGATTAATTGCAAAACGTTCTAGACAATTCTTAATTGTTCATTATTTACGAAATGCAAATCCGATTATATTATTATATTATATTATAGGATTCAATATTAGTGGTATTTGTACTCAGTATTATTAATAATTGTTTATTGCTGTCATTGCGTAGTTAATGAAGATATATCTCATTAATCCTTTTTTATTTCTTGATGGAATTGCATTTTATATTAAACAACTATTATATAAAACACTTCACTATTTTAATAGTAGTGGAACTGGGGAAATGTTTTGTTTCTTTTTGTTAATGAAGAATTTTAAATTCGTGGATAATTGACCCTGTAATAAAGCAGTAATAACGTTTTTAATACAAGCTTCATACTAATAATAATAAGCTTCATAAGTCGATATTAAAATACCCCTTTCGACGTCATTAAATTAATCTCAATACAATATAAGTAGGTGGTTACATCTTCGACCTATTTATTTATGCTCAATTAACTTCAATTATTATTCAACAAAAAAGTATTCGTTGACCCTACCATAGGTATCTTGCGTTTGTTTTAACATGACTGCTGTCATATCATTGTTTTGTATCTCGAAAGACATTCTTTTTGCTGGTTTACAGATTATAGAAAACATTAACAATCTATACTAATATATAAAGCTGAAGAGTTTGTTTGTTTGTTTGAACGCGCTAATCTCAGGATCTAATCATCAATCAGGATCTGGTTCGAATTGAAAAATTCTTTTTTTATTGAATTGACCATTTATCGAGGAAGGCTTTAGGCTACATAACATCACGCTGCGACTAACAGGAGCGAAGATATAATGGAAAATATGGAAAAATTATTCATCTTTGAGGGCTTCCTTTGCGTGCGCTGCGAAAACGGTTCAAGATACAAAAATAATATAAATGAAAGAATTATTCCTCTTTAAATGATCTAAAAAAAAGTCCGCGACAGTATATGTCTATTTTCTAAGATTGACTATAACATAATAATAGAAATAGATCCGACGGGGACGAAGTCGCGAGCAACAGCTAGTACTAAATAAATGTGCAACAAGTTAGTCTTCTAATAGGTATAATATTGCCTCAACATGTTGTGTCATTAAATACAATAACATTATAAGAACTATACAGTATACACATAAGAACTATACTCAATAAAACGTTAGAATGTATTAACATATTTAATTCACGGGTACATACTAATGGCATAGTAAGTATTTTTTTCGTTTTGTACTAAAATTTTTACGTAACGGAACTCGTAAAACGTATGTAGAACACGTTCGAAAGTAAAAAAAAAACTAAAAATGAAATTAGTTACAGTCTATGGGTCGAATAATCATCTTCCAAGTGCGTCGTAATTGTAAACGTATTGGTGTTATTTTATAACTTGACACACAAAAACTACTCACATTCATATACTAATAGTTAATAATCAATGATAATATATTAATTAGATATGTTATTAGCGCTTTGAAGACCCAAAAACATCCTAATTAGGACGTCTTACCTTTAGATGGTTGGTGCATTCACGCGCAACTGACAAAACTAACTATCTCTTTTTTTTATTCATCTCTTTTCTATCGTTTTGACTTGTATGTGTGTGTGCTGCCGTTGCTGTGCGGAACACCTATTTTGGTTTATTTGTATGGGTATAACATATAACATAATATCTAATATATAATGTCATTGGTAATAATATTAAATTTGAAATTTCTTTAAATAATGTTTAAGGAAAATAGAACTTTATTGGTAGCGCATAATTTGAAACAAGACACCTTTTCACATTTCTTGTTGTTCTATTCTATTAGTATTATTAGAAAACATATTTTAACTTATGAATCAATAGATTATGTAAAGAAATTTTCATCGTTTGCCAATCTCCTTTAATGGCTATGTACAAAATATATTATATAATATTAATTAATTATGGTATTCTATACAAAATAAATACGTTGAGCTATTTCAAGCACACTTACCAATTTAAAGAAGTTATGCATATCATTAAAGTATTTCTACTTTTAAATGTAAATGTAAATTGTTTGCTAGATCAATACAAAGCAATCTCAAGTAATTACTTATCATTAACTGATTTACTTTGTTATCGAGGATAAATATAGCTTTATTTTATACAAGCGGACCCGTGTTCATTTCGTTGGGCATAATGTTAACAATCCATTTTTATATAGCCTATGACACTCAGCAATAATTTGGCTTTCTATCGGTGAAATAATTTTTAAAATTCGTTCAGCAGATCCCGAGATTACCCCTTACAATGTAACAAACACACAAACTTTACGTCTTTATATATTAGTTTAGATATAGATGTAAGACTTTTACAGGATATTTATAATACTAAAGTCAATTTGCATGATTTTTTACGAGTGTATAATAAGAACTTCTATGTTATATTTATCTAGGAACTATAAAATGTAATCTCGGGGATTTTTGCGGCTTTAAAATTTCGTAGATGCTAGGTAAAGATAATGTTAACAAAATATCGTTGACGTTTCTACTCGGAATCTATTAATTAAATTATCTTGACCTCGTCTTCTAGAGTTCGGCTTTTCCTAGTTCCTTGAAGATTTGATTCTCTAATAAACGTATTAAATTAATAATTATATTAGCATGCCTGCTTCATGTATAACCCCAATTTGGAGTGTACCAAAATCTATATTTAAAATTAATCCCCAAATGTGTCACAAAGCGCATAATTGGGTAATAGCTGACCCGATTTCGATATTTTCCTTTTGAGAATATTCCTCGAAGTGCAAGGATGATTCTAAGTGTGAGAAGAAAGGTATAAAGCTACAAGAATAATATTGTATAGAATGCATACAAAGTCGCGTCAGGCTAGCTAGTAAGTAATTTATAATGATAAAGTTATTAAAAACAATTCTTAAGGTTCACGATTGCATTGTCGTTCGCTTTTCTTGAACTTGGCTGGATGTTTGTGGACGTGTTAAAATTTCTGGAAAGTGTTTACTTTGACTTCGTGAATTCTCCTGCAGTTTATTTACGCTTTTCTCTATACACACTACACACCAGTTATTGCATAACTGTAAATGTTATTAGGTATACGTTATGTAAAAGCTATATCCTACCAATTGTAATTTTTCCGAGAAAAAACCTATATAACAGTGGCAAAAAATGTCTCTCTATTGGTTGTTTTTAATTTTAAAAATAACTAGCTGTTTTACCCGCGGTTTTACCCGTGTAGTTCCGTTCGGGAAATTTCGGGAATTCCTTTCTTAGTGCACCTCTACGGTACCTAATCTACGCCCCTTTCAAATTTCAAGTGCCTACGTTTAGCCGTTTAGGCTGTGCGT
>JADANM010005346.1:5787807-5801914 GCA_026213755.1 Eurema hecabe | reverse complement strand
CATTGGATTCAGATACATCCGACAAAGTTACAGAGTCAAGATATATTTTTCCTAATTTTTTTACAATATTAGCACTCAAAGATTATTAAACGTTAATTCATGAATAATTTCACATACAAAATTTCAATCTTATAACAAGATCCTTTAAATAGTAGCTTACTTATTTAGTAAGCGTCTGGTTGGTTATTTTGTATAGCAATAAGTTTTTCATTTTGATAAAAAAATAGCGTTATATCCTTGATCCTTTTGATACTTATATTACAAACGACCATTGCTTGCATGCATGTTTTAATAGCATGAATAATAATCCTCTACATTGTGTGTAACGAACAATAATTATGTAGTTGTATGCCATGAGATAATTGTTTTTAATTTCTACAATTACGTACGTCTCATTTTTAATAACATCGATTATATTACTTTTGAATTTACAATAAAATTATTTTATATGCATTGTAATGACAATTATAAGGAGGTATTTAAATCTTCAGTTAATATCACTTCTTTAGTTTAGATAATTATTATGTTAAAAGCAAATATATATTCCGTTTAAAAATCGCAAATAGATACATGACAGTTATTTTGTTAGATGAATAATATTCTTTTATTGTAAGAAAAACGTATCCAACGAATTCAGAAGCAACATAAATGACGAAAATATCATCCAATTGACTGATATCCAGTTCTATTAACTTACCCACCTTATAAATTGCTAGCGTAAAACACAAATTTGTTTCGTGAAAACGTTTTTCGAAACATAATAACACAGAAGAGAACAAATTTAAGGTTTGCGTGACATATTCACTTCAGAGTTTCGGCAACGAAACTTGAATATGGGTATTTCATCGTTTACGTAACCTCGAAATAACTATAATAGGAAGAGCCATTGCTTTATGTTTCGTGTTCTCGTATTTTGTAACATACTAAGAAATGTGTATGAGCGGAACTCTTACTTCAACATACAATAACGACTCAACGGAGAACTAATGTGAAAATGAATATCTTAAAAGGTTTCTTCGTTATATGAATAGCGCTTTGACTGATGGATACAAAATTTAGTAATTTTCAAACGTCTTGCCCAAATATTTAAATAATAACCAAAATAATATTATATAATATAATTGACACCAAAGGTATTTAAAGGTGATAAATAAAACATCTATATATAAGAAACATTTGTCTTGTTTTCGTTTTCCTCTCTCCTTTAGAGAAAAGGCTGTTTGTCAAATGTACAACTAACTTATTAACTTAAAAATGAGGTCTCCATGTAACCGTCACGATGTTAGTAATCAAGTCATAAAGATTGTCGGATGTATTGTGTTTAAACTATGGAATACATTACACGTAATTCATCGCTGTATTGCTGCATATTTATGGCGATACGTAAGATAAATATTTCAACAATATGTGTTTAACTTGTTGTAATATATATAAATAAATAAATACAGTTAATACGAATTCTGCGCTTTCAAAATATCTATACCTAAACTAAAAACGTTAACGTAGTATTTAATAGAAAGCCAAAGTCCTTCCATAAAAATGTTTTTTTTTTATGAATAAAGAAATTAGATAGTACTGAATGTCTTACACAATCTTGTAACAAGCAAGGTCAAATAAACTATAAGAAGAATGTAGCCGAGCAACGAAATAAAGATACAATCGCTAGATTTCACAAAATACTTGAAAGTAAAATCTACTGTTCCACTGCATGACTTTGATGCGTTTATTGATTACGAGAACAGCTCCGTTTTATTTAACGTGATTAAATTACAATAACAATTGCGTACCTGCTAAATTACTTTAAACAATAATCAAAAGGGACGTAGAAGACAGAACGGGATGGCGACGCCTTGTGGACGCCCACGCCTCATGCACAGGCATGTGCCCCACCAAGGGGATAAAGGATATTAAGACAAGTTATTTTATATTATACCTACAATTTTTTCGTAGGCGAATACTCGTGTTGTATAAATTATTCCCGGAGAATTTTTTCCTAACAATATCTTCGGATTCACCAACCAACATGAGGAAAACTCAAACGGTGAGCCTTTATTTCGTTTAACGACGAAGTCACGTGTGCCTTGCGGACTCTAATGTAACACGATTGACTTGAGGCTTAAGCCAAGATATTGTATAGGTACATAAAAAAATTAAAGTTCACAATTTACTTTATCAACGAAAGGAAGTTTTTGATTACCAAAGACGTTTTTTTTATTATTGTAGGTAAAGACCGTAAATCAAGCTATTGGCATTTATTACACTGTATGTCTTCACGTATTTAACAATAATAACCAATATCAAAGATGAAAATAAAATAGTTTATACTAGTAGGATATATAGAAGTTAATATCCTACTCAAGGGCGATTGCAAAATCATATTTTGACTTTGGCCTCTAAATCTCATAGATGTACAGAGTTCATCTACAAATGCAGTGTAGAGACAATTATTATTTCGTCAGAATACGCGCGAAGGGCAATTGCACTAGTTAGGCTTAATATAATTAAAATCTATGCTTATCTAGCTTATGTAGAGCTCAATGAGTATTTTTTTTTTAACTTTCTTATCAAATATTATTCAGGTCTTTAATTATCAAATCTGCGTTAGGAAACACTTAATATAGTGTATTGACAATTTATTTTTGGCATCAAGTTGTATTTAGATCGCTTGTAGCTTAATTAA
This sequence comes from Eurema hecabe, assembly GCA_026213755.1. Classification (NCBI taxonomy): domain Eukaryota; kingdom Metazoa; phylum Arthropoda; class Insecta; order Lepidoptera; family Pieridae; genus Terias; species Terias hecabe. The sequence goes on along the minus strand of JADANM010005346.1, from coordinate 5,799,234 downwards.
AATTTAATTTTATGTTTTTATTATTAATTATAAGTGTCAAGGCGCACACGCTTAACTGGCAAGATTAAACTCACTCAAACTCAAGAAACTGACTCAAAAGTGAGTGTATGTACTTGAAAAAATAAACAAAAACATTGAATGTGTAATCTGCTTCATATATGATATGTTCTTTATTAATATTATTATCTGCCAAATTGTCCTACCCTGACCTACATACTGATAAACTCGAACAATTTTTCAAGCATATATGTATCATATATGATAATTGCAGTTGCATTTTAATATAATTCTAAGCGAACGAATGAATATCGAATTAAAAAAACGATTTTTCTTTATTATTATTTATCTTAGATTGTCAGATCTATCCGCTATCAAATAAAATAAATCAACAAAATCACATTGACAATCTCCTACTTTTTGATGTCGGTTCTGAATAATAAATATAAATTATAAACATATATCTACGAACGGTTTTTTTTATTATATTTATTTTAATGTAAGTTGTTGTAAAATAAATTATCAAATGTTTATATACCTAGCTTCGTTAGGCGAAATTCTCAATAATTAAGTACTCACAGTACTAGTTTTCTTAACAGTGGGCAGACGAAGGTTACACTAATGATTCCTAGACAGAAACGTTATAAACTTTACCGACTTTCCAAACGATTAACTCATAAAACTGATGGACCATAAAGCAAGATGTATTTGCAATAAATCTACCTAGATATTTGTAGGTCAAGACGAGAACTATTTGAACAGTTAAAAGTTAAAACGCTTATGTAATTAGTTTTACATATTATTGTCGACTTAGCGATCGTTGTAATGCCTAGAAATTAGTTCGAAAATTATTTCAAACTTTAGCTAGTATGCTCAACGGTTTCATCTGCTCATAACTCGTTTTGTTTTTAGATATGTTAATTTTGTCTGCAGCTCGATATAGAAATCAACTTAAAAAAAGCATACAATACAATTCACTTGAATCCCAAACAAAAAATAGAATTATTTTTTCCAATTTATATCAGAATTAGCTTTAGCAAAATTTTGAATAATGTATAATTTTCGCCCACTTAACTGTAATTGAGGATGCAATTATCCGACAATATAACATTTTCTCAAATTTTCCGAGTGAGCAACTCAGTTTTTATCGTGGACTTGAAGCCATGTTTACAGAAAGAACTAAATTAACCTTCATAAGATACCGTATAAGTTACGGACTAAGGCTTCATAACAAAAATAAGCTAATTATATAAAACTGTCAACGTTGTTTACAAAATTAAGCGTTCGTTTGGCCAAGGTTCCGGATTGTCTTTCATTGGGATTTATTTTTATTTCAGTACTTTCATTTTTAATTTAATCCAATCTAGCAGAAACGTGTGTTTTATAATGATTACGAAATATTATGTAAAGTTTAAATAGGCAAGGGCTGAAAAACAGTACGACCTCGGTCTAGTAAAATATTTACGTATGAATAACGATGATTCAACAGGAACTTCGATGTAACGGATATTATGTATGAATACATTACAAAGATGTAATGGTTTTAGGTCTTGTACACTTAGCAGTAGTGTCGGGATCGCATCCGATAAATTATAAGCGACACGTGCTTTTTTAATTGAATTGAGTATTGCGATAAAAATCAAGACTGTATATTTGTAGCAGGAGAATTATAGACAAAATTTATATCTTTAATTTAGAGTCGACTATTATTCATAAAGCTATGATCAACAACTTTTAAAGATCTGCTAACAGACTAATAGAATCATAGACATACATATCGAGAAACTATGCTAGTTTTAGTATACGACGGAACTCTAAAAACGGAAGAACATATTATGATGTCCTCATTTCGTACTGCATCAAATAAACTGGGTCACGTTCCATAAATACGACAACAACGTTTACACAAATGACCGTACTTGCATATTGAATAAGCAAATATACGTAAAAAATTAAAGTCTCGTAAAATGTTCAAAGTCAACTATTTGCATAAAAAATTACAGCTACATAACAATCAAACCGAACAAGCGAAACAGATTATTATGCAAATGATAAAACGTGTTGAATGTATAATATATAAGGCTATAACTGTTATAGCAAACATTTGACGATCAATGTAAAGAGTACTGACCTTGTTTATTGATATCCCAAAGTACGATAACACATCCGAGTCTGGCTAGCCGGAGGGCTATAAGGCTTCCTAGACCGCCACCGCCCCCTGTAATTAGGGCAATTTTGCCCTTCAAGTCCTTTTTAGGGTGGCCAATGATCGACCTGTATATTCCTTGGAAAAGATAACCGATCACTGTCACTAGAGTTACGATGAGGTCGAAGATTGATTGAATCAATGTATACTTGTTTCTCATGCATTCGGGAATCTCTCTCGTCAGCGGGCCCGGCCTCATGCCGTTAGCGTATTCTTGAGTTTCCACTGACATTTTGGAGTTTGTTACTTTATAATTTTATATTATTGTCTTCTAAGTGACTGTCTCATTGCCGCACAGGCTGGTATCTGTAACAAACAAAAAATGTATAATTAAGCGGCATAATAGTACCTGTAGATGTTAAGTATTTAATTTATTCCCCAAAAACATTTCAAACCCACAAAAATTACCCAGATAAGATCAATCATCGCAAATTTATGTTTAATGTTATAAAATTCAGGCTTTTCGTGTAACTACCGCAGTTTAAAGTAATCCTAATAATCATGCTAATTGGTCTAAAATTCCTCTATTTCGTAACATTGAAATACAACAATCTACAGAATCAAAAAGTGGATCAAAGATCTTGAACAAACATAAGCACAAATTTAAAACTTGACTCGATATTCTCAACTTTTTTTCATTTTGCCTCAGCAACTGCCTAAACTGGTTTTTTTACTGACGATAACCGATCAACGACCCTCTCCTCCACAAAACCTATCAGGCGAATACTAAATTTTAAGAGCATTTTAATACTAATAAGAATGTTATGAAAGCATTTGCATATGCCACTGAGATAAAACCTTTAGTGTCAGGTACTATCTCAGTTGCATATGCTAATGCTGGTTCGACTGTATTAACATAGGAGTGGATTAACACGGGATACTTTTTATCCTTGTATTACCCGGGATCGGAAATTACACGAGAACAATTACGGGGCACATCTAGTAACAAATATTTTGTTAGTCCACGTATGAGGGATATTTTAGCTAGTTGTTTTGACAGGTAGCGAATAATTATATAATTGAGATGCTACAACAATGGAAGTTCTATTACATAACACCAAATAACAACTTATGTTTTTTGTCGCCAAATATATTTACAATTACACGTGTATTGGGAGGACAGAAGTTTCCGGGTCATTTATGTAGTATTGACATTATTGTAATACACAATAATAGGTTCATCAGTTAACGAAATTGATATATTGCCCTTAATGCGTTTTGAATTACCTGCTTAATTATAATAATTGATAAACCGCTTGGATTATAAATTGATTTATATTCAAAAGTTTAAGGCTTTTCAAGAGTAGGGAAAATACGACGTAATCACAAATAATTAATCGATTTATTTACCTTTATTTCATTAAGGTTTAAAAAAATAGATATTTGTCAAATTCCTTCTTATTTACTTCTCGATATTAATATCTTCCTTTAAAGTCTGTTTAGAGTGTTCCGTATCCATATATGTGTATCAAAATATAAAGTGAATGTTCTTTAAATTAATTAATATAATAAATTAATGTGTGATGTGAAGTGATATTATATAATAGATATGTTATACTCATACAAATCAACCAAAAAAGTGTTCCCTACAACAGCGGCAGCACACATACATGCAAGTCAAAACATAGAAAAGGAATAAATGATAAAAACAAAGAGAGAAAAAGAAATAATTAGTTTTGCCGAAATAACCTAAAGGCCAGACGTACTAATTAGGATGTTTTTGAGTCTTCAAAATTTTGCGCTTATAACATTATATCTATATATTTAATATAATATCATCGATTTTGATAAATGTTTTTTATGAATTTTAAATGTATTGTTTTTTAAATTCTGATATACATAATTAACATGCATTTCACTTTTTAGTAAGATGTTATCGACTTAACTAATACTTTATGTTCATAAAAAGGTACCTTGCTGATACTATTGACTGTAAACTTTTGTTTTTCCTAAGCATCTTATCCCAGCGAATCCTTGAGTGCGTTTGCAAGGACCTTGAAAACCTAAAACACAGCCCAGCGACGGCAGGTTCACAGATGTTATAGTGATTCATTGAGTCGGAACGTGCGGTGGTAGCTACTAGCAGTTTACCACTTCATACGTCGACGGTCGACGGCCATGGCGCAACATATCGTCGGCAACGCAATCGTTGCACAAACTTTGCTTAAACTAGGGTTGGACTTTTAAGTTTTTAAGAATATTTTGCTTCTAAATTACGTTAGAAACAAAAATATGTTATTCTATCCAGTATAATAAATACTCCAAGTACATGCACGGCAGGAGTTTTTCTTGGTATTGAAACGTTTATGTTACGTCGCGTCGCTCTCTGTAATAGTCTACGATAAATTGTAATGTATGCTTAGTTTAAAATATTTCAAATGCTATTTTTATTGATTAGGTATTTTTTACAAGTATGCCAAACCAATTCTATTTAGATTTCATTTTAAATAGGAAGAAAATTTTGTTTATTATATAGCAATATAGCAAATTAAAACGATCTACGGGCAGCCCTACAAGTGGACCAACATAAACCTTTTGATACCGCCATTAAATCGAAGGTTATTATGATATTTGCCAGTGGTTACCGATCAGTGGTGGCAGTAATAATTGCGATACTTAAACCTGCCTATTGTTATAGCCCAAGTATGATATTATCTGTTTCTATTAATTAAGATTGTGTTGCATGACATACTGTATATATCGTTCAATAAAATCAAAGTCACCAGCTTAACGTTATAGTCTATGTTAATGCGAAAACAACAATGCTATAGGCGATATTTACTAAAATATAGGAGATACTAACCTTCAACTAATATTGCTAAAACTAAATTTGTCGACCATTATAGGTTACTTATCATATTCGACTAATTCCAAAATCATACATCAAACGCAATGTAGTGGCTTGACCAAGTACAGGCTATACGACACATTTAGTTCAAGTACAATACAGAAGCATGAAGGTCGCTCATTGTATCCCATAAACAATTCCAACACCGATACCATTACAATGCCACTACCACTACCGTCGCGTCGTAATGAACAATCGGTTTAGTCATAACTGATAACATGTTAGACAAACATAATTCTAATTAAACATTTATTAAATTTTATATATACACCCAGAAAAGAATACACGACACACAGGTACCAAATGTGAAAATAGGGTAAAAATCTAAAATGATGGTGACATGAAAATTAATTACAATGACTGTATTTTGTCATATACAATAATTTAGGTGTAGAATGTATTGTTATATTAGTAAATGAAGATTTTGAATAAGGTTGAAAACTTAGTTATATCAAAGTGAAAAAAATAAATTTGACGATAATTAAAATCTAACTTCCTTGATTAGACAGAAAGAAGAATTTAGAAGAAGAATTCATTAAAGTGTTTGTGGCAATTGTATATTTTCATATATAATATATTACAGTGGTAAAACATTAAACTATAAAAGCTGAACATAAATGCGGCTATTTCTTACATCAACATTCGTTACGTCTACCTTTTCAATCTTATGAATCAATTTCATTATAAGGTGGAAATGATTACATTTCCATCCTATAATAGACTCTATTGACTGAAAATGTTTAACATACCTTCTTAGGTATTAAATTCTTAATGGAAGGTACACCTTTTATCACACCACATACTATTTACTCAACAAAAAATCTTTACAAGACGCTATACTTAACTTAAAACTTTCTTAAAAATTCTAGCCTAATCGTAAGTCAAGTTTTATACCATTCCCTTAACTTAGTTTTGACTTTTGACTAAGCATATAATTAAATTAACAAACGTACTCATAAACTATATAAAAGACATTTTAATAGATGTTCCAATTATAGTAATAGCTCGCATAAATTATATACCTTTTCCTATATCATAACTCTTACGTAACCAGCTAAGATTCGGTGAAGGACAGGTGTGCAATAATCCCAAACATCAATATTTCATACCAATAGTTTCATCACTAACCTACAGCTATGTTATTAATAAATTACATTTGACATGCAATATTAAATAATGTTGAATCTTGATGCAAGCGGTTTTCACAACGAGTGACACAATTAGACTATTTCTACACTTCCTTTAGAATATTTGGCACCTTGCAAACAATAATAAAAATTTGATTTATATTAGGCATTGCATAAATAAAATACCAAAACGTTTTAGTTCTTGTTTTCTTTTCGATATCTGACGGTTATGATATTCATAAATGTTGCGGCTTTTTAGTATTGAACTTTCAAAATTGTTTCAAAAAAACGATTTAATTAATCTATACTAATATATAAAGCTGAAGAGTTTGTTTGTTTGTTTGAACGCGCTAATCTCAGGAACTACTGGTTCGAATTGAAAAATTATTTTTTATTGAATTGATCATTTATCGAGGAAGGCTTTAGGCTACATAACATCACGCTGCGACTAATAGGAGCGAAGATATAATGGAAAATATGGAAAAAATGGGGAAAATCATCTTTAAGGGCTTCCTTTGCGTGCGCTGCGAAAACGGTTCAAGATACAAAAATAAAATGTATGAAAGAATTATTCCTCTTTAAGTGATCTAAAAAAATGTCCGCGACAGCATATATCTATCTTCTAAGATTGACTCTCTAGAACATAATAATAGAAACTCTCTAGAACATAAAAACTGAAAAAAAAATTGCTCTTTGACAATTCTCAATCTTAATGTACGTATTTAAACTTGTGGTATTATAAACTTAAAAGCAAGCTATACCTAAAGCAATTTACGTTCACCTAGGAAGTAGGTTTGAATACTGAAGTGCAAAAGACGGCTTGTCAGGTAACTAATTAAATTGTCACAATATATACATATAGCCTCAAGGGCTAGTTAAAATACCACATTTCCTTAAACGTACAAGATAAGGATCTCCTTAGTAATTGGCATATATCGCACAGAATTACACACAACTGTAGTAATATACTGAACAAAGGCTTTGTTTAAAAATATACGAGTATATTCCTTTTAGAAAAAGTTAAATGTTAATCGTAAAAAAATATTAGAGCTATTTGAATTACTAAGTAATAAACGATCATTGGCGTTCGTAAATCGTAAGCCCTGGAAGAATAACGATTGTTTTTGAATAAATTTTTGTTTGAATATCAGAAGTCATTGTAGAATCAACTTGAATAATAAATACGTCTTGATTCGTGTTTTGTTCTTACGTAGAGTCAAACATTTAAACTATAGCACGTTCCACGACTCTGTAATCTCATTAAAAATACAATGTCAGTTACTGCAAACAAATGTTAAGGACTCTGACGCATACGTCCGTTATAACTTTATTTGTTAACACGCAACCGAAGTCATTCACCAAAACATTACACCGCACGATACATTAACATTAAAAGCCCATTTATAAGATTCCATTTTCTGGAACATATAAATGCAATTACTGAATGCAATCATTTAAGCGCAATGAAGGCACTTCGTATATATTTAAGTACTTTTATGTTGATACAGAAATAGTTTTAAATAGCTTTGAAAAGTTCTACCTTTAGTGAAGTTGGGGAGTTCGAAGTTTAAATTAAGCACAATGATATTACAGCATATATATTTGAGGACGTAGAAAGGGGCAAAGAAACTCACGTAAATTAGTGAAGTTGTAAATTTCAATGTAATATCACGGTTTTAAGGTTCAAGAAACTTTATTACTTTTGCACCGAAATGCACCGATAATTTATTTAAAATTAAAACGATCGATGTGAATCATTTCATTATATTCGTATATAATATAGTGTTATTTGTGTTCAAATCGATTTATAGGCATCATATTATAAAGTGAAACTTGTTAATAAAATAATACGGAAGTCGAAAATAGAGATAGTACCTACGGCATTTTTATTTTCGATGAACTGAAAGTTCTATGGTTAAAAGAGTTTAAAAATAATTATAAAATAGATTTAAATGGTTTTGTTGTTTAATGAAATCGTATAACTTTGTCATCAATATTTTGATGAATGAAATTTTTTTTAAAAAGAATTTGTGTACTTTTTTTTGTAAATTTATTTGTTGCAACTTTCACACCTCGACTGTGTTTAAATGTAGTTTTAGTAGGAACGCCGTTATATAGTTAACTTTTAGATAATATTAACGTAGATATGCGATACACCATTAAAGTGTGGGTTGCCAAGCAACCAGTTTATAAATATTTACAATTTGACAAACCTGTTTATAAGTAGTACGAGTGTCGGTCAATTTTGGCATTTCTTTTCCTTTTATGAACTTTCTCTCATACTTTCTCTGAGCAGTGTTCATAAATATAATGATATCATCTGATTTTAAGATTTCGAACCTCAAGAGCCCTTAGTTTAGTCCGTCTGCATAGCATACCCTATTTTATTCAAAGCGCAGAGATATCAAGTTAATAGTAAGACTTAAAAAATTCAGGTCACATTTCAGTCTCAAGTTAATGTAAGAAAGCATTTTTACGTTTACCTTGACTTCGATGTTTCGTCGTAAGAAATTATTGGATACATACGTACTTTCTTGAATCTACCATCAAATCCAAATTAACAAGAAACGTGGTGTTAAAACATATAAAGAGAAAAATAAAATCTCCAAAATAGTATTGAATCGGAAGTTTCGGCGTGCGACTTTGACTTCTAATTCAGTTATAACTTACTAGCCCCGCGGTTTTACCCGCATTTACTCATGTGATATATACACATAGGTAAACCTTCCTTAACAATCACTCGATCTGTTAAAAAAACCGCATCAAAATCCGTTGCGTAGTTTAAAAGATCTAAGCATACATACGGACAGACAGACGGCGGATAGCGACTTTGTTTTATACTATGTATTGATAAGTTACCCTTTTAATATATGTACTTGTAATATTATTATTTACAATTTATACGTAAATTATATGATTAGCATATCATATCATTCAAAGTTTTACTTCATTAGTTATATAAAAAATTACGAATTTGCATTCAAATCTTGCCTGTCGTGTGTTTTTACTTATAGGTAATTCATGGAAGTTTTTAACAATTATAAAATTAACTATTCGATTAATTCAGTTGCCCCAAAAATAAAAAACATTATAGCCTTGAATGTAATTAAGAGAAAAATAAAACAGTTTAAAGGATAACTCCTTTCGCAGGATGAATATATAAATTATAAAGGTTCAAAAGGCGAACACGTATTCGTATAGCGCTGACATTGACCCACAAGTTTTAACTATCAATACAAATTATCGAGCAATTAACATTGAGTTTGTTTTATTGATTTTTGCGTTATAAATGCGAATATTGTACTCTATAAAGTTACGTCGACGCTTTTAGGCTAATTTTATACGTATCCATACAACGTTTACTAATCTTGGATTGCAAAGATCGTATAACTATCATTGCCCTATGCGTTATAACTATTTCTTACTTTTATATTAAATTTAATATAATTATAGCCTATTTGCGCTCACAAAGGTGAGTAAATATGAATAAGCAGCCAGTAATTTAAGAATTTTGCGCTCAAGTTTTCGTCGCTGTTGTAATACAATAACAAGGTATAGGATAATATTTTTTTAAACAAGCTTTACAAACAAACAAACAGACCCCGGACAGAAGTACTCGCCAAATCGAATCAAACGAGCTCAAACGCGATAGGGTTGTGTCGTTTACTGAGTTTCTATGGCCACCTTCAGGCTCTATCATCGCTTCAGCTCCATGTCACAATAATTTAGCATTGCCATACGATTCACGCATAAAAGCAAGAATTCAACTCAATCTCAATCTTTACTTGCAAGTTTTGATTACAAGCAAACAAACAAACAGACCCCGGACAGGTGAAACTAAATAAAAAATTGTAATAATAAAAAGGAAAATATTCCTCGGCAATATTTTAAACACACTAATTTTTCAAATACGATGTATTATAAAATATAAATTATATTTTTCTTTAAAATATTTCATTTAAACACCTGCTTACTCAGATATTGGAAACTATTTTCGGCTTTGAATGCGATTATTTACAGTCAGTTAAATATGCATATATAAAACTAATAATTTAAATAATTAATTATGAGGAATTGACGCATTCAAAATTCAGAATGAAGCAATTATAATCTTATATTGCACATTATTTCCGTACATAACATTTATTAAAATTCCATATTTGTGTTTTTCTTTATAATATGAAATTCATATATACACAAAAAATTTAAACATTCCAAAACATTTTATCATTACCATTTTTTTTATTAAACTGTTGCTTGTATTTTTAAAATAACTTAAATTTAAGATTTCCTCTTCTCACGACACTTATTCATAGAATATTTTTTGTTATAAGATAATTTATATTTTTCAAATATGTATTAGTTTTGTATTAAGCAGTTAGACATATAATATACTAGCGGTCCCGGTTAGCGTTGGGCATAATGTTAACAATCCTTTTTTTACATAGCCTATGTGTGAAAGAATTTTTAAAATTAGTTCAGTAGATCCCGAGATTACCCCTTACAATTTAACAAACACACAAACTTTACTTCTTTATATATGAGTAGGTATAGAAGTTTAGATAGATGTATAAGTTCTCGCAGTCCTAAATTTATCATCATTTACCTTGTATTTACTTTTACTTAATATTACTACAGAAAAGCATTAATTCTGAAGGACGTAAGCATTAATAAGCTCCGTTTAAATAAAACAATAAACAGCGTACTTAAATATTAAGCTATATCAGATCTTAAAGAGATTACGAAACAATAACTGCTGACTTCCCACGGTAGGTGTAATTAATTTAATTGTATGAAAATGTATTATAATCTATGTAAGTTATATACAAATTTTCGAACAAAAAAAACCGACAGCACACAAACACTAAAACGAAATAATTGTCACTAGGAATTAGGAATAATCCTATTTAAACAAATCCTATATTTTATATTTTACTCAATCGTTCAACCTACAGCTTCGCATAGTCTTTATATTTTAACATCGTTTAAGTCACTTATTATATTTGTACCTTTAACAACAATTAACTTACCTACATACTCTTAATATCTATTCCCACCTCTTCAATTTCTTAAAAACGATATATGTCCCTTCGCAATATTAGAACCTTCCTAAAAGTTTAAAGCTTAACTGACATACAAACATAATATTATCTGTTTGTACACATTCGTGTAGTGTTACAAAAAAGTCCGAATTACAAATACATATCTGTCATATATGGGAAATACACTACCATTTCAAAATGTCACTT
>JADANM010005346.1:5762176-5782565 GCA_026213755.1 Eurema hecabe | reverse complement strand
GTTGCACTTTCGTAATTTAAGATTTGAGCAAAATGTGTCAATCACTGTCACTACAAAGGAGGTTTATTGAATTATATAATTTTTATTTTATTTCTTTAATGACAATGGAATGTCAATAATTTTTAAATTTCGAAAATCAATTTGGAACGCGTTCCGCGCGGCTGCTGAGTCGTCGGTTGTGACTGGCCGGCAACAGCGCGCGATGCTGTGAGTCGACTGAGCGTATCAGCGTTCACGTTCAGCGTAGATTGTGGAATACAGCGGGCTATGCAATGCGCGCGCAAACTTCAAAGTTCGACCCTCGCACCCTCTTCGAGATAATGACCTTAGTGCGATTCCTTCAGCTGCAACGATTAAATCACTATAATATTTGGGTTAGTTATAAATGGTATTTTTTTATTCCAATCTGAAAATAGATTGACATATTTCAGAATTAAGAATATTCCTTATTCAATTTTAAAACATGAAAATAAATACAATATTGTTATGCTTGATATAATATATACAAAACGAGGTTCATACTTGTACACCTATCTCGTGTTTTTCATTGCATGCTTACTAATAAGAAGGCAAGCGCTTTCATAATTAAAGATAGAACTGAGTTGAATTAACTTGACATCGAACCAAAAGATTTTATGTCCTGTTCTATTTGATGTCATTCTTAAGAATGACATTGTTTTCTATCTATCGTTAACGATAGCCTTGCTTGCTTTCAAAACTCCACGTTTTTTATTTGCTGATGACCTTAAATTTCCCCTCCTCTCGATCAGGTTCAAGCATTTTCTGCAAATATACAATGGATTAGAATTTGAAGAAAGGTCAAACTAATCTTTTTCTGTCAATAAGCACCCTTGAACACATGAATTCCACTAGAGTTTTTCAATTTAGCCAATTTCCATGCAAGGACTGTACTGTAATTCATAAATGGTTAACCATAATAATTGTAAATAAATAATAATAAAATTGTACCAACATTTTGTTTGCACAAATTAGCTCACTTATGAAATAAAATCATAACCGGCCTGCAAACCGCCCAAAGTTTTCATTTTATCAAAATTTTCGAGCTTTTAGTGAAGGGCAATCTCCATGTTTTACAATAAAGCCTTAAAGAATTAACCTTGAAAGCGTATCCACCTTGCAAATGTTTATTTTATTAATAAAATCGATATAGAAATCTTGAAATGATTTTAAGAAATATCCATATATAAATATCTATTTATGCCCTGCAGTCATTGCACTATGAATGCAAATAAAACATACTTAAATGTAAACCACGAACAAATGTTCTTTATTTTGGCACTACGTCGAAGTAAATACATAAATACACATGCAAAATTTTTAGGGCTATAAACTAAGATCGGATAGATACAACGAAACTATATTAGTTCCGAGACAAGCTTCGGAGCTCTTAAAATTATTATAAAGAAAATTTACACTATAACACAATTACTTGTTTAACGCCATCTATTAAGCATGTATGAAATTTGAGTCAAATAAACCATTGGTATACATAGGAATGTCAGACAGCGCTACAAACAAGATGGCGCTATACGTATTATATAGATATCAACAAGTAAGGTGGTAGAGGATAATCTCTGATGATTTACTGATTTTTAAAATTACTAATTAAACATACAATCCTGTAAAAGGCCATAGGATAAAATATGATGCCTTTGTGTCTTGTATGATGAATTAGATCAGCGGAGGTCCGTGTTAAACTTCCTACCATTTTTAACTTGTCATTTACTCATTTACCTTTTAATTTACCATTTTTAAAACTAGTATCATCTTTGATACTGTCTATGTGCGGAGGTCTCTGAGAGCTCTCACATTAAAAAAGCATGTGATTTTATTAATTTATTCATGTGATTACTGTTACGTTTATTAATCTTTACTAATATTATAAAGAAGTAAAGTTTGTGTGTTTGTTTAATTGTGAGGGGTAAAATGAAAAATGAAAAATGAAAATAAATTTTATTCTGAATAAGTTTCAATCAAAACACCCTCAGAAAGTCTACATGATGCCTACCACCGGTTCGGGAACTAACCCGGCGAGAAGAACCGGCGTAAGAAACTCGCACGTAATCTCACGGTAATCTCGGAATCTACTGAATGGATTTTAAAAATTCTTTCACCAATGGAAAAATATTATTGCTGAGTGTATATTATTCCATATAAAAATCGAAAAGGATAATTGACATTATTCGCAACGAAGTGGGCACGGGTCAGCTAGTAATTAATAATTAAAGTATTATATTGATTTGTGATTACCGTTGTTGTAAAAGCAAAAAGCATAAACAAAAGAATATTTTGCATTCAATAGTAACGATTCTATTTAAATACAACCTAAAGCATTCAACACAAATCGTAGGTACAGATGAAAGGAATTCATTTAATCGAAGAATATACATAGGCCTTTTAGATTTTTACTGTAAATATTTGGTACCTATTTAGATACTTAATTATACATCGCTTATTTTAAGTTGACGTAAAAAATAGTGATTAAATGTATGTAAGCGTATATCATATCAACGAAACACATATTATCAACGAAAAACATTATTGCCTATAACCACTCGGTTCCATTCGAACAAAACCCGTTAGACCGAATGAGAATAAAAAAGTGGCTTTCCATCGGTAAAAGAATTTTTTCAGTGTGTTATAAGAATATATTATTATTTTAAATTGAAAAGGTTTGATACAATCTTACAATCCATGAGTTAATAAATTTTGTTATATGGCTATTTTTTTGGAACAGGAATTAATTATTATTGAAAAAATTAAGAAAAATGGATTATTTTTTAAGCCCACCGATGAATTAAACCTAACGTAACATTCAATATTTTTATCTAAATCCAATCAAAAATCGGAATCATTAGCTTCCCATTAGATTCGACATTCGATAAAAAAATAGATGCAAATAAAAAGTACCGTTAAGGAGAAAGCCTCGGAGAGTAGAACGCGCGCTATAATCACTTCACAGTTGTGACTTGCAGGCCAACGAGTGTTGGCGCTAGTAACCTGTGATATTGTGATACGTGATTGATTATTGACATAGAAGCATTAGGTATGTGATAATTGCGATTCTATTGGGTCAATGGCCTGTTCATTTTATGTGTCTACTTACTACTTCATCTGGTTGATTTTTGGGTAATTAAAAACGCTTTAAACGTACTCTTAAACAGAAATTCTATAAGATTTAGAAGAAATATTTTTCTAATAGAAACTTAAAAATATAAGAGAAATTAAGTAATTTAAGATACTTTTCCTTTAACGATTTATACTAATTTTATAATAAAAAATGTAGAGCAAATGACCGGTTCATTTGCTCTACATAAGACTAATTTATAAAAAATATGAGTTACTATGAAATTATGTAGGTTAGTATTTTAGATATATTGCATTGTAATTTTCTTAAGAGTAATAATATTTTTTTACTGAACATTTGAGTGACTGTGGAAAGAAAAACAAAAAAACGTAGTACATATTTACTCTAAATGTGCCACAATTTCGACTTAACTACTTGTTGGGAATTGATAGGTATTTATTTTCACAAAACATCAATCATATCCTGCGATTCTTATTATTAAATTTATTAGTAAACTCAATGTTAGCAGCTGGAGTTGTTTGTTTTTACCAAAATCTTCCAAGTGGAAACATAATTAAGAGTAGACATAGCGTTAGTGAAGGTGGTAACTGACCTTACCCAACTAGGCCTAGATTGTATTTAAATACAACTCGATGTTATTTGATACCTTTATTTAATTCATTTAATTTTATATCATACTGTGAGATCGATTTAAACATTGAGTTTTTATTATTCACGTCTCTTATACTTATTTAATATACTGACTCTCTAACAAACTTTCTACGTAAAAAAACTAGAGAGCTGTATCATTTTTATTATCTACTCGTACTATAATTATATTCATTCATGATTGTTTTTTTATGATAATTTGCAGGTTGCATAGCTAGCGAAAATGTTGGAAGCCACAAAATCGAAAAGGCCATCTCAAGTGGCCAGTATTTTTGATATAGCAAAAGACACAGTATTATTTTTGGTTCTGTCATGTTATTATATATTGGAATCACTTTTCTGGACGTTAGTGCCCAATGCTATCAGACCGATGAAGAGTTTGAAGGGGGATGTAGCTCTTGTTACCGGGGGAGGGGGCGGTGTTGGTAGACAGTTGGCAGTTAAATTAGCTAGGATTGGTGCTAAGGTCGTGGTTTGGGATGTCAATGAAGATGGTAAGAGTTGTGCGTGTTATATACGCGATGTCTGATCATTTTACATATATTCCATACAAGGATTTGTCGAATAGATTATGTAGGTCACAGTAATATGCTTAGAAGTCCTCGTGAGTCCGCCCTTGAGGTGCGTCAAGATACATCGAATGAAAAAAATTACTTCAAATCGAATAACGATGAAGAGAACTAAGATCGTTAATAAACAGACAAGATGTTGTTAGCACAGAGTAAGCGCCTTATAAATATTCAATCACCATTGCAAAGATCGTAAACACAAACGGAATATACAATTAATTATGTTTATTGTATACTTGTAAGACATATACATTGTTAAAACAATTGATCAGTTAGTTTTCATGAGTTTAATTTAAAGAAAACTTTCATTGTTTTTTTTTATTAATCTACTAGTAAGATCTTAAATGGGAATTATGAAAGTGCTTTTAATACAGCTTCAGCTTACTTATTATTTATAATACCAATTTCTTTAAGCTTTACGAAAGACATGTAACGCCGTGAGAGATGAGGGGTATGAAATAAAAAGCTATGTTGTGGATTTAGCTGACCGAAGCGCTGTTTACAAAACTGCGGATCTGGTCAAAAAGGAGGTTTGTACATTTATCAAAATATATGTAATGTTTGGTTAAAGATAGGACTATATAAGACCTAAATAAGACTATATGAGTAGGTAAATAATATACTTAACTGAGAAACTATCTTCTTCCTTATTTAATTGTGAAGTTATAAGGAAATTACAGGAAAAAAGTTTCAATCGACATCACTTGAGCATTTGTGCTTATAATGTATTATACTGTAATATGGGGAAACATTTTAATTTCAAGTTTATTAACGTTAATTTAACTTTGGTTTTATTACCATTGTATTTTTTGTCGGCCCTCAATTTTGCACCAGCTAATTAGTTATACCCAAGTCGTAAAATTACGTCACAAGGTCTTAAATATGAATAAGTAATTATATAATTATTAAATGCTGCTTTATTGACCTACGATTTATGATTAAAGGTGGGAAAAGTGGACTTGTTAATAAACAATGCCGGAATTGTTTTCGGGGACACGTTCCTTGAATTGAGCGAAACTGCCATTGAAACAACATACAAAGTCAATATTTTATCACATTATTGGGTAAGATAATAATCTCTAAATATTTTTACACTTAGAAGAGATTTTTTTTGTAGAAATTGGAATATTAAAGTATACTATTAAACGCAAATCTCACCTATACGCAAAGATTTGAGACACACTACATAATTTTGAGTCACTCATATCAGCCAATCACCAAGTCGAGTGAGTACCTACACATCTTACAAAACGATCAAAAAATAAAAGTAATAATCCACCCCGCCATTATGAGTAAGTCTTCTAAGTAAGCCTTATATATTTAAATCGTGTACTCACACGACTTTGATTTATTATTTTTAATTATTTATTTTTCAATAAGCCTATACTCAGTCTACCACAGTTATCATTATACTCAGATTAGTCGATTACTAAGAATGCTTAACTTAATTAAGAATGCATTAATAGTTACAAACACGTTCTTATATATTTTTTAATATGAATTAAGTATATACGTATAACATTTCAGACGGTGAAAGCGTTTCTACCGGACATGATAAAGAGCGGGAAAGGTCACATTGTCACCGTAGGCTCTGTGGCGGGACTGCTGGGCACGTACCGCTGCACAGACTATAGCGCTACTAAATTCGCTACCGTTGGCTTCCACGAGAGTCTGTTTACGGAGTTGAGGGTAAGGGAATTTTGATAAAGAAATGGTATTTTACGCTTAATTTTTACAAAAACTATAGTAAATATGTCACCAAACTAAGAATAGTTGTTCAAGATGTAATGAACCATTAAGCACTTACTAATTGATTCTGAATTGTATGACATTGAAATATTAGAAATTAGTTTACCCAACAATTTAAAAGATTGCTTGAGCAATGTAGACGAAACTGGAAAATTCATGAAACTTACAAATTATTCAGAGGCCGCTTGAGAAGTTGAGACCTTATATGTATAAAAATTTAACAATAAACAAAAATATTACAAAGGGACGGAAATTGCTGTTTAAAAATGTAAGGCGTCAATCGCCATAAAACAAACACAACATTTCGAATAATTCTATATCATACGTGTTTTTTAGATACCTACCAATATGTTATATTTTTAATATAGGTACATCATACATGTTATGTGTTTCCGACTTTACAGGCTCACGGTCACAGCACAATACACGCAACATTGGTGTGCCCCTACTACATAAATACAGGCATGTTGATTTTAATTATTACAATACTGATAGGCGTTTAATTTTGGTTATTAATTGGTTTATAGTGATTGTTAAAAATTAAAAAAAAAAGTTTATAATTTTTTTTTTCTGGAAGGTCAATTCTGTCAACCGAATGCTGGAAGCATTGGAGATTTTATGTCTATCTTTATAATTAAGTACTATAAATTCTAATATTAAAAATAAAAATAACTTTAGGTATGTTCGACGGAGTCACACCACGCCTCATGCCTATGCTTGAACCGGACTACGTCGCAGAAACTATGATTGACTCTATACGGAAGAACGAGGTCAACTGTATCATGCCTGGCTCCGTCAGATACTTACTACCTCTTAAATGGTAAAAATTTTTTTTTGTCTATTATCTATATTATTAACCCGTAAAAATCTGCTATTAATTTTATAAGCTTATTTATTTTATGATAAATTTAAAGCTTAGGGTTTACAAAGAAAGTATACAGTAGTTCAATAGACAGCAGAATATAATATGTTGACAATGCTGATTCAAGAAGTTATGTAAGTTTATTCAAAAGCCAATTTTAATTGCAATTTTAGCCTTCTCCCAGCAAAAATGTGCTGGGATCTGATGCATAGAGTTATGAAGGGTCCGCAATCAATGATGGAATTGAAGAAGAAACCTCAAACTGCTTGAAGGTATCCCTAATAAGACGAATTTTAAAGAGAAATTGTGCAGATGTAAATAATTATTAGAATTGTAGATGAAACAAGACTTTTAAGGCTGATAATTGAAAAAGTTATCAATATAAGGGTAAACTATTTATGTTGAAAATAAAATGTATTAATATAAAATTTGTTTAATTCATAGATCTAATATTGCACAACAATGATGTGCCCATTTTCAAGTTCATCATACATTCCTTTATGCACTATGAATATAGTGTATAGAACATACATATGTTACATACATGTATATAAAAAAAACAATGCAAAAAGTAGAGATAATTTAATTAAATCTAAAAATAATATCACATTTAAAATAAGTCATAGAAGTAGTCTAAACCTTGACCAAGCTCCCATATGGCAACCCCTGTACCATACTCTTTTGCCAGATCTAGCCTTTTCTGGATTGAGTATAGCGTCGGGAAAAATACCTTCTTTGCACCTTGTGATGTCCTGTAGAAAACAAATTATTTATAAATAATTATGAATATCCTATCATCATAGAATGTTACCACTATCATTTTACTCACAATGGTAACACTAATGCTTAAATGCATTAGTTTTAAATGTAATATAATATTCAAATAATCACCAATATTAGTACAGAAATTACTATGATTGAATAATATTTGCTTTTACCTTATTTCAATATAATTTTCAGCAGTATTATTATTGTAGGACAACATTTGATTGTTCTTTGTATTTTTTAGTAACTCAATGTATTCTGCTCCAACAATCGGACCACCCCCATTGGCTGTGTATGAGTTACCATAGAAATTCAGACCTAACAGTATTTTTGACCTTTTGGATGGATTTTCCTCATTTTCTATTAACTTTTCTAGACACAGTCTCATCCAATACAGTGGTGCGTTGGGTCCTTGGAAATAAAAGAATGTCACATGATGATGTCTTATAAGTTATAATAAAGAACAGAAAGAATGACACTTTGTTAAATATAAATTGAAGCACTTATTGAACAAAAGTGATACAAATGATAAACCTTTCTTTGACTATGTATTTTTTATAAAGAATAATACATACTCAAAATGATGTTTTCATTTCAGTTTCAGTTCAGTTACCATTTCCAAAACCAAGACAAAAATTATTTCATATGAATTTAGAGTCCAGTAACAGTCTAATGAATCCCATGACAATTCATGAGTGTAACTATAAGTAGTCAAGTTGAATAAAGATATATTTGACTTGGAATGTATCTAAGACATTTCCAAGATCAAACTTAAACTGTCTTGTCTTTCTCAACTTAAAACTTATGATTTAGGATTTATAATTTTCAGCATACCTGGTTTCTGAGGGTTTGAGAAGTCATAAGTCATAACAGAGATTGCTTCAACATATGGATATACATCATTGTATGCTTTAATAAAGAACTCATCACTGGGATACCCACGGAAAGGGGGATAGACTAGAATAAGTTTTAAATCATCTTCACTCATTTCTAAACCTGAAAATATAATTTAAAAAATCTTATTATGACTATCCTATTTGATAATATAATAATTTTGTTCCACATTGTTTGTCCTCGGTTGACTCCTAAACTAATGAACCGATTTTAAATTAAATTTGCACACCATATGCAGTTAGATCCAAATTAAAAGATAGGATAGCTCACATCATAATATATGCGACCAAAGCTGAGGTGCGTCGCTAGTATGATATATAGAAATACTTTTTAAGCATCATACATTACTATTATTCAATAATTTTCTATGGTAATTATTTAAACTTCAATTATAGAAAGTGGTTATAGCTTTTTTTTGGTAACTATAAGATTAGAGATGATCTTACCAAATTGCTGAATAAATTTCACAGATTTCTCCACATACTTTCCTATTTGTGAAAGCATTTCTAACACTATACCATCAAAGTTCCACTGTTTACATATTTTCTTCACCTCTTCTATAAGAGCTTTTTGTTCTGACAATGATGAAGGTTCCTTGAAAAATGCTTTCAAATCTGAAGCTTGCCAATTTTCAAAAAGTAACCTGGGTAAAACTGAAATAAAGAAAAGTTTATAATACAATCAATATTTCTGTTTAGAAGTGTATATTTATAAAAAATACATACTTTTCAAATTACTTGTAGAACCTTTTTGTTTAACAACCTTCATCCAAGCGTGATCTACATCATGCAAACCAGATATTATGTAAATGTTAGGACTTTGGCGCTTTACTTGCAACCATACAGGCGATATATAATTGAATTTAGGAGCCCACATTTTTGCAACATCATACCCCTTATTATTCCACTGTAATTGTCGAATAGAAAATTAGTCAAAGATAAAATATATTAAGTATTATGATACAATATAAAACGAGTGAAATAAAGTAATAACAGAAGCAAAAAAGGTACAATTATAGTACCTAACTTACCGGCGTCACAAAACCCAAAACAGCATTGTTGAAATTACGACTAGTTATACTCTGATGATACGTAGCATGATATTTTATAATATCTTTAGCATACGGCGTCTCAACAACTAGTTTTCTATCCAAAACATTATTTTTGCGAGGACCGTCTTGCGGCTTTACACTTTTTTGAGATTTCTTGTCAGCCGGGGGAGATAGAGTAGCGAAACAAACACTTAGCATAATAAGGACTTGTACGATAGTGGGAAAACATCTCATTTTATACTGTAGCTTAATTCACTTTTCGACTAGAAAAACACTTCCGCGACTGGTAATAAGAACACCGGTAAATCCTTGCGAAGAGCAGTGAGCACTTTAACAAGCTCCAAGCACCCAAGTAGCTCGAAGTTCAAATTGTCACTTGTCAATACTCAATACTCATATTACATATACCTACATAGTACATAACATTCAATACCTTAAATGTCAAGTGACAACGTATGACATTTGATTAGCAGGGCTGCCAGAAGTAGGATTTTACTTATAAGAAAAAACTTAAATTATTCACGATCTTCGCGTTTACAACTACGTTGCGTTTACAACTACGTTGTAAGTGTAATTTATCAAAAATTAAAATACTGTGCTATATTATATATTTTAAATGCCCCGGTATTGCTCCAGGAACGGGAACTACGCGGATAAAGCAGCAGGGCACAGCCAGTTTAAGTATAAAATATATCTTACGAATTGAATGTTTTCGTAGCCGCAATGAAATATACCACTTTGAACAACGAATATGTCTTTTTAATGCATGATATGGCTACTCTCTTAAACGGTCTCGACCGCAGGATCCGAGCAGTATGAGATAAGCTTTACAAGCTTGTGGTAGAATGGCCATACGTCTCCCATCCCCTAATCCCTGTGAGTTTGTTCTAACGCTATGTGGAAGAAGAATCGACATAGGTACAGTTTTGATGTGAAATATACTTGACTCCTCTACCCACTTCCCTAATAAAAAAGTACCTATAGTGGGCATATTAAAAAAGATAAATATACATAATGCAGAAATACGTTACCTGTTGTAGATATAAACTTCTTAAGTCCTGAAAAATTTATGCAAAAAGTTATAAATCAAAAGCTGAGCAAATAAATTAAATATAAGTACCTTCGAAAATCGCCACTAGTCAGATAGGTATATCATAATATAAGATAACACGTAAGTAATTATAAAAATTTACTTGGAATTATGTATTAGTAATATTATATCACATTAGGTACGTCAATTAAATATCGCAATACCCGTAAATCCACTGCATAATACTCGTTTTTTGGTTACGAAAGATTCACGAATTACTTTTTATAAATCATTCTAATTGTAATCGTATATCATAAAGAGTTATCAATTAAAACGGAAACATGATTACAATACAATAATATAAGACATTCTCCACAAGTATATCTACGGAAAAGAAAGTCCATTAACGGCTGGCGATGAATCAGTATTATAACAGAAGCTGTGCTCGCAACATGGCTTTACAACTTTCTCGACTTTATTATTTAGTTCTTATTTTAATAGGTAAATAGTATAAAATTGTTCTTTACTATAGTGACTTTTTTTTCATTATTAACGTATTATTTTAGAATATTTAAATAGAGTGTTTAAAAGGTGTAAAATGTGATTTCTGTATAAAATTAATATTTTTCAGAAGTTCAAGGAAAACATGTGTATGAAAAGGATGCCATTAATATTAAATGTCATGAAAGCGGAAGATTTTACAGGTAATAAATATTGAATTTCCCATTAGATAAATTAGAACATTTATTTATTCTGTATTCTGAGATTAAACCAGGCTTTCTACAAAAATATTATGATCTGTACTGTACCTTATACACTTGCTTAATGCTTTTCGCATAAAATTTACATTGCTTAATAATTAATAAGAGTTAATAGTATAATTAATAACAATCATAGTCACTTTTATCAGAAGGCAGTGAAGTCAAGAGGAAGGGTTATTTTGGCAGACTTTCTATGTAAAAAATAATATGTATAGTCAAATTATTATTAAAAATGATACGGATTAAAAAAACCCCAATTTAAGTTATTTAGGTCTGAGATTTTTTGCCTAAAAATGTTTAGAAGGAAACCATCGGATTACAATCCTATATTGTAAATATTGTAAAGAATTCAAGCAAAGCTTTTGGTAGAAAAAATGAACCATTTTGAAAACTTTTAAAAAATACTATGTCACAGATACACATATAAACCTCTATCAACAACGCCTCTCGTTTTGTTTCGGTTCTAAGAATTTATTAATGTTTTCATATAAAATATTATAAAAAAAATATGTACTGATAAATAATGTATTAATTACATCACAACAATTACGTTGCTGAGTGCGCAATGATCGTATAAAATGAATAGTTAAATAGGAAAGAAGTTGCAATGAGTGAATATTAATAAAATGCACAATAATAATATAATAGGTACTTTTAATTATTTGATATTTAAAAGTGTATTGCTACACTACGAGACGGCAACGTAGGTTCTTATTATTTTATATATAGCTATTTTAAAGCATAGATTTAACGCAATATCAAAATAATAATTTTTAAATTAATAACGCAGGCTGCGTTTCAACTTTGTAATTATCTATTAGGTAGGTGGCATTTACTTAAATTGTAATGTAATCTAGTGAATTTTAAAAATTCTTTAACCAATAGAAAGCCATATTATTCCTGAGTGTCATAGGCTATATAAAAAACCGAAAAGGATAATTAACATTATGCCCAACGAAGTAGGCACGGGTCAGCTAGTTCTTTCTATATCCATCAAAAAATAATTTAAACGTTATTTCTACCTTCCTAGTAGTTCCCAAACCTACGATATTCCCACCACCAAGAAACGGTGATTGTTAACTAGTTAGCGAAAAACCACTGCAATAGAGTCGTTTAGTATAATATATCAGTTCATTATATCTCCTTTTTACGTTATCAACCATCAATAAAAATGATACCACAATTGTCCCCAACAACAATAGTATTATCAGCATTGAATAGATTTCCGTAAACAGAAGATCGGGCATCACACGCAAGGAAAAAGCACGCGATGACAAAATGTAACAAATGCAATTGTATGCGTATTCAGGCTTCCCGCCAATGCGTGCGGACATTGACCCGCACTTTCGCTAACAGCCAAGAACTAACCTTGAGCTTGCAAATCTATCGGATCAAACATAACAAACCATTATAATTGCCATTTATGTTATGTATATTCCAAAACTGACCAGCATTCCAATTGTCTTAATACAAAACAATCAAATACATAATAATTTATACAACTTAATTTTCAGCAAAGTCCGTATAGATATCAGTGCTAAGTTTGAATGTAAGTTTAAGTTAAATGTCAAATACTACTGAACCGATTTTAATAAACTTGGCGAAATTATTGATATGAATAAAAAAAACCAATTATCTCTTTATGACTTTCATTTTCATGACAATTTATTATTTAACACAATTACTAAGTAGGTACCCTACGAATTACGAAAGACTTTTGATAAAGGAATTTTGACAAAGCTCTTATATAGATTCTACAATTCTATTCTTAAATTTACACTTTAATTACATAGGTAAAGCAATAAGCATAGATTTTTATTCCATGAGACAAAATCGACTTCGAATCTCCAATATTTTATGTATTTAGTTACGATTTCATATAGCGTCGCGAGAAATTCACTTTCGCTGTTTATTGACCAATGTCGTCGGTTGATGACAAAATAATCGTTGAGAATTACGGATGTCTTTTCTACACGCACTCAACGGCTAAGAAAAACGATAGTTAATTAGGATCTATAACACTGACCTATTTCGCATTCGAGTTTTAATACATGTATTTGTCTCTCCATAACCTTATTGTTATTAAATAAAATATTTAATCGTTAAGTTAGGGAATGGTAATAATTCGCGAAGATACCCGGGATCCCCTCTCGCTGCGGCAGAACGGTAAAAAGTGGGGCTTTGGTCGGTAGAAGTCCGACATAACCGTGTCCCTACCCCGAGGTCCATGGGTATCCTATGAGGATTTCCCCACTATAAAAAAGGGAATGGTAACAATCCGAACCAATATGGAACTAGTAGATTATTAAAATTACAACCACAAAAATTTTCAGAAATCCCGATCGCGACGAAGATACAATGTGGACAGCAGATGAATGCTCAAAATACTACCTTTGTTTAGAAGATGAGGTGTTTGAATTCCAGTGCTCCAAAGGCCTTCTATTCGATGTCAACCGTCAACTTTGCGATATGTACCAAAACGTGCATAATTGTGATCTTACTACAGGTTTGTATTAATACTACTATAAATTACCAACAGCACTGCTACCAACTACGTACTAAACCTTCGTTGCTCGAAATTTGAACCCTCTATAAGTCGTGGATAATTCATATCAACTTCTCTACTACTACTTGAAATAATGCAATCTTCCTACGTCTCTTTAACAGAGCAACGTTTGTTATTCCAAGTATGTAACTATGTATTATATACTTAATAACTTAATTAAAGTAGAGATCATAAATGAACCGAAATATCTTTGAAGGGTGGTGCTTCGAAGTTCTCAAGATCGGCTTACGGATACGAATGTTCAACTGTAATTAGAAATTAATATATCCAATAAAAAATTACTAAATTAAGATTTTTTTTTCACAGAAACGCTGGTCCCAAAACCATTGCTAGATTCGGCTAAATGCGCCAACGATACGCATTTAGGTTGTGCCGATGAAACCTGCATCTTGGCGGAGTATTTCTGTGACGGCTCTAACGATTGTAGCGATTCTTCTGACGAAGTACGTATTACATTTTAGAACTTATTCTTAAACGGTCTAACTTCAAAGCTTTGTTTTTCTTTAATTAATAAGAGTCATCTATACTAATATACATATAAAGAAGTACCTAAAGTTTGTGTGTTTGTTAAATTGTAAGGGGTAATTTCGATCTGGGATTTAATGTAATTCTTCAAATTAATAGGTATTGTTAATACCTATTAATTTTCTTAACAATTTTTCTTACTTTTCAGTTTTAATCAAAAACATCAAAGATTAACCTTTTTAGTCATGACTGATCCGTTACATTAATATCTACTTATCTAAAACATCTTGTTACCTTTGCTATATCACGTTATATATAATATTTACATAACAAGTTTTCGCTAATGTCTGCGTCCACTTTCACTCCATATGAAAACTATTTACTGCCAGTCTACTTACACAATAACTTCCGATGTGCCACTCATTTTTTGTTAAAGGAAGGAAATTGAGTATTTATCGCATGTTCCAATATATTTAATGCAACTAGGTTATTAGTATTATAAGCTGATACTTATAAAATAACTTATATGTTAACTATTACATAGTAACTTATACAATATTTACGATTTATAACGAATATAGATAGATATAATAAACTAATCATGTTAAATTAATTCGTAACATTTGCACGAAACAGTTATTCAATAACGTTATGAAGTACCTACAAATTACATATTGTTGAAAATGTAGTTGCAATGTAGCTGTTTCTTCGCAAAAGCTAGATCTTGTATCATCTAAAAACTTCAAAGTAGGTACTATAATAATTATAAATATTAGGTAGGTATATATTTCTGTATAATATGTATTATGTACTTCAAGAATTGTTTAAATCAGAACTGCTGTTCCTTCAATAAATATCAACAACCGTTCAAATCAGCTTATAACTTAAATTTATCTAGGTACTTACCTGTAAAGTTTTGTCGCTTCGATATTTTAGAATCTAAGCTAATAGTAGATGCAATTTTTTAGATATATTAAAGGTTTTCACTAAACAGGGTTGGTGCGATGTGAACTATGATCCAAATGCGGCCCTACCGTGTGATCCAGGCTCATGTCATTTACCCAATTGCTTCTGCTCAAAAAATGGAAATGAAATACCAGGAAATCTGGTTCCCAGTCAGGTAAAGCAATCAGTTCTCGTTCGATGGGACTTTGATTAATAAAGGCTTAATATATGTACCTACATGTTTAACTTTTAATATATTATGTTATGTCGTCTATAATTTGTAATGCATCGAATGCCGAACAGTCTTGGTAATACATTTAGTAAAACGTGATGTATTTTATACGGCTAGAAGCTCTAACTTAAAAGTGAAGATATAGACCCCCTCCTAATAAAAATATGTATCTGGAACCCATATGGAATTCCAATTACATATTTTCATTTGTTCTTTGTTTTTACAGACACCACAAATGATTACCCTGACATTTGATGGGCCGGTCAACCACGAGAATTGGGATATCTATACGAGACATATTCTCACATCGGACAGAAAAAATCCTAACGGCTGTCCTATTAAGGCCACTTTCTTTATCTCACATCCGTATACTAATTACCGACACGTGCAGAAATTATGGAATGATGATCATGAAATTGCAGTTCATTCCATAACGTAAGTATAATTTTCACTAATAGTAAAGAATATTCAATTTTTTTAAAATTTTATTGTGTTTTAATTATTTTAAGTTTCTAGAGGTCCTCTCAAAATTAATATAACATTGTGTAGTGCACAACAGTATAAAATATATCTATACTGATATATAAAGCTGAAGAGTTTGTTTGTTTGTTTGAACGCGCTAATCTCAGGAACTACTGGTTCGAATTGAAAAGTTCTTTTTTTATTGAATAGACAATTTATCGAGGAAGGGTTTAGGCACACACAGCCTCACGCTGCAACTAATAGGAGCGAAGAAATAATGGAAAAACAAATCAACGGGGACGAAGTCGCGAGCAACAGCTAGTTTTAAATAATAGAAATATAATTACAGGCATAGAGGTCCCGAAGAATGGTGGTCCAAAAACGCCACAATTGAAGATTGGTTTGATGAAATGGTCGGCCAAGCAAATATTATCAACAGATTCGGTAGAGTGTGGATGGAAGAATTTCGGTAACAATTTTATTTTATATTAGCGGCCCGTTCCGGTTTCGCACGAGTAGATGTAGTACTAAATATAGCCTATGTAACAAATTATAAAAAAAATAATTATTAAAATCGTTCCAGTATTTTTTGAGTTTATTCGTTACATACAAAAATACAAATCTTTCCTATTTATAATATTAGTGAAAATATAAAACTTATCGCGCCAGTATGTCCAGTGCGAAAGGAGTCTTTAGTCTTATAAAAAGTAGTAAAATATAATTATTTAAGTACAAACTAAAAATCCGAAAGTAATTTTGTAACGCTTTCACGACTCAGCCGCAAAATTGATTTTGGTGAAATTTTAAATGGAAATAAGTTTAGAATTTGTAAAAAAAAATATAAAGCACTTAATCAACCCAAGTGAAAATATATTTAAGGATAAAATTTTGTTTAGGTTCTTAAAAATTTTTCAACGACATAACAGTAACTGCAAAACAATAACAATTTTAGGGGAATGCGGGTGCCACATCTGTCTGTTGGTTGGAATAGACAATTTCTGATGATGCAAGAATTTGGCTTTGTATATGATGCTACTGTGGTCGCTCCATTAGTGAACCCTCCCTACTGGCCTTACACCTTGGACTATAAAATACCTCATCAATGCACTGGTGAGTTAAGTTTTTTAATTGAACTTGAACATTTTTAGCATACTTATAACTATATAACTCTAAAAAAAATAAAAGCGACTTCATGATAATAGCTATTCAACAAAAAAAATAATCGTACAAATTGGTTCATAATCGGCGGAGATATTGCGTATAAACAAGTTCATCCCCAATATTCCATCCTTGAGGGTTGTTTTTTTATTATTAAATTTAAATGTGACCACATTTGAGGTATTACCTATACGCCGAAAAAAGATTTGTTCAGATCGGTTCATAATGGGCGAGTTACCGCGTAACAAACATAGAAAAAAACATATGGGTCAAATTGAGAAGCTCCTCCTTTTTTTGAAGTCGTTTGAAAATTATTACTTTGTATAAAATTTAATAAAGATTTTAATGTCTATAAATTACGCTACTTCGTAACTATCCTCATATGTATCTAAATAATTTTCAGGAAATAACCAGTACTGTCCAACGCGCGGCTACGCCGGCCTTTGGGAAATGGTTATAAATCCTTTAGAAAATGGTGAACACACTTGTGCTACTTTGGAATACTGCCCTTCAAATTTAAGTGGCGATGACGTATATAACATACTTATGAATAACTTCAAGAGACATTATTTAAAGAACAGAGCTCCATTCGGAATACATTTAAATTCCACTTGGTTGAAAAACAACGACTACCTATCTGCTCTTAAGGTATGTCCGACATTATTCAATATGCCCATAAAATTTATACAGGTATTGGAGGTTTAGTAAAAATAAACTTTTATTTAAATTATGTGTTCAGAAATGGTAATTTTCTGTAAGTGATCATGTTTAATTTTATAACTTTTTTCTGTGATAAAATATTCAGGAATGGGGTTATCTTTGACATATATATATGTCGCAGGCGGATTGTATAATCCGCTGTATTACATTACGGCTAGCCGTTTTACAAAACAGGGCTGTTTTGCAAAGCGGCGGTTCAACGTTTAGCCGTATTGTCTTGCGTAGTTTTTGTATCATTATAAATTCTTATATTCTTATTATTTTTGTATCATTGTCATAGTTTTTGTATCATTATAAAAAGAACTTGATTACTCAGCTTTATTTTTATTAAATTAGGTTAGGTTAGGTTAGTTTTGTATCATTATAAAAACAACTTGAATACTCAGCTTCATTTTTATTAAAGATGAGTAAATAAGTTTTTTTTATAATGATAAATAACCTAATATACTAACCTAATATATTAAAAAACTAACATATGGCGACGAATACATTTAGGCGGTTTTTTCACTTATCCGCATTCAATACGGCTAATCGTTGAACCGCCGCTTTGCAAAACGGCCCTGTTTTGTAAAACGGCTAGCCGTAATGTAATACAGCGGATTATACAATCCGCCTGCGACATATACACCAACTAAAATCCCATGGTCTTCCACTGTCTCACTATGAAATGGAGGTAAGACCATAACGGTTTTATGAAACATATTTAAATAATCATTATCGTTTCTATTTCAGAAATTCACAGATGAATTGCTAAAACTACCAGATGTGTACTTTGTAACATACCGTGAAGTTATCGACTGGATGAAAAGGCCAACACCAGTAATACAATTAAAGAAATTCCAACCATGGCAATGCAAGAACAAACGATTCCATGAATCAGAGATTGCTTGTACCAAACCCAATACTTGTAAACTACCCTCAAAAGTTTTAGAACATGACAAATATATGATTACATGTGTTGAATGTCCCAAGAGCTACCCCTGGATAAGAAATGAATTTGGTTTTGACTAAAATGTACTGTA
Organism: Eurema hecabe; assembly: GCA_026213755.1. Taxonomy (NCBI): domain Eukaryota; kingdom Metazoa; phylum Arthropoda; class Insecta; order Lepidoptera; family Pieridae; genus Terias; species Terias hecabe. The sequence continues at coordinate 5,763,557 of JADANM010005346.1, read as the reverse complement.
GGTAGTGGAATCCATAGTTACCAGTTTATTTCTAAGTGTTATTGTTAATTATTATAAGTTGTGTTGAAAAGTATTAGTTAAATGACTTGATGATGTCATATTATTATAAGATACTAAAGTTTTGAGTGATTGGTTTTAATTATTGATCTTATTATACATAAAATGTATCATGATCTGCATCAGAGTGTATTCAAAGGATACATATTAATTTTAATTAAAACCTCTTATGTTTTAAACAAACATTTTACAAATATAGTATTTATTGTAAGACTTCTTTTATTCATAAAAAATATTAAGGATAAATACCTTTCATATAAATTAAGGTAAACTATAGAAAGAAAAAAATGGAGATTTATTTACTTATCCTTATATTCTTAGCTTAAGACTTAAACAATATTATTCCTGTGCAATAAAAGGATTAGGGATTGCCTCCATTCCATCCATTGGGCATATTAAAACCACTGAAGTTCCGCGGCACACAACTAGACCTAAAGCCCTGGTATCATCCAGCAATTTGTATGGATCATCAGGATCTGGAAATAAAAAAAAATCACAAAATAAAAAAAAAATTTCAAAAAAGGTCATTCGGTGGTAATCTGCCACCAAATTGAATGCGTACCTCTTAAGTATTCTGTTGTATTATCTAATACTAAATTTAATAGAGGATCATAGCCCTTTAGTATTCCAGCTGCTTCACGACCACCGGCAAATTTGACTCTTATGCTCTTTTCCAAGTATTTACTTAAATCTAGAATGGACTCTTTTCTTCGCTTTTCTTTATTATCCCCTGCACCTTGGCCACCCTAGAAATATTAGTAAATAAACAGTTAATAACTACATGAGATATCATTTTACAAATATTTGAGTGCTTATTTGTAAACCTTAGCTTTGTCGCCCGCATCTTTTGATGCCATCTTGCTCTTAAGTTTTATTTAACAATGTGTTAAATGGAAATTTAATTCTTAAATAAAATCTTATTGTAGGTATATACCGGTGAAATCAGAAATGTAAATATTTTTGGAGGTTATAATTAAGATGGCATTTGACAGTTGACACACTGGCAGCAGACAGCTGCTGAGTGCTGACATTTGACAAGTGACAACTAATATTGCCATTTGGCATTTGCCCGTAATAACATTTATAAAAATTCGTGATATAATTTTGGTTTTAATAAGGGACAAGACAAATATAGATAACATTAAATTTCCATGTAGTTTATAAATCTTCACTTTTGGATTAGATATAGGCATAAAATAATATAACATATTATAATATTGCACAGACAGCTGATAGTTTTGGCAGCTTAGTTCTGACTTCTGTCAGTCAACTGACTAATAAGACAGTGACATTAGACATATCATATCATTATTATCTGAAATCG
>JADANM010005346.1:5710078-5739094 GCA_026213755.1 Eurema hecabe | reverse complement strand
GTCAATTTGCCCAGTGAACTTACACCTTCATCTTCAGAGAGTATAGAAACATCATCTCGACAATCAGAATCTGAAAATGCTGATTCAGTATCGTTAGCATCGTCCAGTGATATTGAATATCAGAGCCAAAGGTCGTATCTAACTCCAGACCTGCCATCAATACCGAGGCAACCTCAGTCCCAAATACATAACCAATACCTCTTAAGCGGAGAAGATATAGCGGAAAAATATCGTATAGCTATCATACATTACAGCAAATATCAGAATGCTGGTATAATTGAAACAGAGGCTTGCTTCAAGGCAGCTAGAATCGCCGTGGAACAAAACAATAGTCTGATCGCATCGGGCTTTCTGCAAAATGTTATGTTCATAAATTTGACTCTGAGTGAACAGGAGAAAATACAGAGATTTGATACTCTAGCTGAGCTGTATAAAGAAATAGGTGAGATCAGTTCAAATATTAGGTATAACTTAAAGTATAAGAAAAAACTAAATATACATGTGGTAGTAAAACACTTTTTTGTTCAAAGTTCTTTTCGTATACTTACGAATATGTGCTGACAATAGTCCATAATCCATATATACAAACTGAAATGTCTAATTATTTTTTATGTACATAATATGTACATATAATAGAGAAATCTGAATATATAGATAAGATTTTCTTGCAATTATGTACCTATAACGTAGACAATATAAACATATGATATTCCAGGTTTCCTCCGCAAAGCAGCGTTCTGCCAGCGCCTGGCAGCCTCTCGCCACGTGAGCGCTAACAACCCCAACCCCGACTGGCAGAGATGCTACTATCTGATGTTACACAGCTTCCCCGGACATAAGCTCAGTCTGGATCCTAACTATGTTCTACAACATCAAGTGGGTAAGAAAATGTTATTATGTTGACTAAGTAAGCAACTTAAAATTGTATATTGCTTGTTAGTCAGAGTTCTAGCTACTAAACATGAAAAAAAATGCTATTTCATTTCTTAAGTCATTACCCGAACCATATTAAATAAGTTTATTACAAAACAGCTTCAGACAGTATTCATAAGCAGTACTTAAATTTCTAAAAATTCCTTTATCTTCTTACATAATATTTTTATTTAAAACCACGAAAAAAAACACAAATATTATTATGATTATTTTTTGTTAAAATGTCTTTGTTGAGTATCGTCGGTCTATCTGATCTTGCCAACCTCTCCATAAATAGCAAGCTCCACTCTTAAAAAAAATAACATAGTTAAGCAAATCACTATTGTTTTCTCTGAAAAGCTGCTATCTGGCGATAGCAATTACATTGGTATGCTATATTTTAACGTTATTGCAATGTCCAGGCTAGTGACGAAAACATCTTTACGTAAAACACTAGCATTTCAACGTAAACAATCGTTTATCAATGCCAACACTACTGTGTCAATTGACAGATAAGTGACAGGAGTAGTATGTGATAAGCACAGACTAATAATAATAAGATAAACCAATCTGCAGGCTGGCCGGTCCTGCAGATCCAGCTGCTGCAGGAGATGGTGGTGGCGGCGCGGCGCATGGGGCACCCGGCGCTGGCCACGCGCCACATGACCTTCCTGCTGCAGGCCATGTGGCCGCACCTCTCGCAGACGGAGCAGAAGGAGCTGGCGATACAGCTTCAGGTACAACCTTAGTCTTCCTTTTGCTTCTAATTTTATTTTGAATTTGGAGTAATAGATGACCGCTTGGCGAAGCGGTAGCACAATTGCTTTTTGCGTGCGGGTTCTGCAATCCGCAAAACGGAAACATAAATTCGAAATATACTTCCTTATCATCCGAGGATTGGGTATTTCCATGTATTAAATTTGATTTTTAATTTTATTTTAAAACACTTTATTGGACATTATAAACGATTGTATGTGTATATTTACAAAGAAAAGTATGTATATGTTATTTATATGTTATCTAGTTACCAAAATAGAAATTCTGCTTAGCGTGGGAGTAAATGGCGCTGTGTATAAGTGTAATTGTTACTGCGTCCTCTTCGGGGAAGAAGGAGGCGGTTACCTCGGATTCGCCAGAAGAGGCCGTACCGACTAAAACCTACCAGTGTTCCATCGCACACCCTTACGGAGGGCGGACACGACAGAACGCACTAAGGAATCGTCCGCGAGTGTGTATGCGTGGTGAATTATTTATTTATCCGTGCAGGCGCTGTCGGCGCAGTGCGAGGGCGGGCCGGTGCCGCTGGTGCTGGCGACGGGCGCGGTGATCCCGCCCGCCAACCTCACGCACGTGCCGCGCTGCCGCCTGCTGGCGCCGCGCGCGCCGCCGCCCGCGCTGCAGCCGCACCTCATCAGGAGCAAGCCGCAGTCCGGACCGTTCATCTTCACGCCCATACACTTCGGCAGCCTGGAGCGGAACGCGAAGAAGGATGAAGGCAAAATGGGTGAGTTATCTGTTAGGAGGATCTTTAAGAACCACCAACAGGTTCCTAAACCATGGTGATAAGTAATCGTTCGTTACAGTTAATTTGTTCCATTATATAGCTATCAAGTCAAATTTGTCGATGCTCATTACCGTTGAAGTAAAACAAAATATAACTATGTATCTCATATTATACTATATATATATTATATTCTATTATGTATGAAATAATATTAATCAGCATCCTAATTATGTTATTAAATATAAAGACCAATGGAAACCATAATCTATTCCTTGAAAATTTGTCCTTTACATCTAATAATGGGCACTTTTTCTTTTCAAGAGTACCTGTGGGTAGAAGACGACATCTGTGAAGTACAGTTGAAGCTCACGAATCCCCTACCGTTCGAACTAAAAGTATCCAACATGCGTCTCCTTACTTCTGGAATAGTGTTCGAGTCCATTCCAGAGACGATAATATTACCCCCAGACTTGCCTACAACGGTCAACCTTCACGGAACACCTAAAGAAATAGGAGAGTTGCAGATTCTGGGTTTTTCCACACATACATTGGGAGTAAAATCTAACTGTAGATTAAAAAGTATGCCGATGCCGAATAAATTCCCAGCGTCGTATACCATTGATGTTATTCCGAGTCTTCCGACAATTAGCATAGAGACGGTTGTCGGGGAGGCGGGAAATGTGATGAACAACGTAGAAACATCTGGAAGTGTCACTAATATATCTCTGTACAACGGAGAAAGTACGGAATGTGCTATCATGATTACCAATACGAGCAGCGTGCCTGTTGAATATCTCGAACTTTCTATACAGGTAATACTTGTCTTAGTTCTAGCCAGTGACTTAGGTTATTACAGATTAATTTTTTTTTATAATAATAAATAATTAATCAATACTTATGTTCTTAGAAGTATAATATTTATTCTACCCCTTAAAATCAAACCAGTGAAACTAAATGAACTTTAAGAAGTTATTTAAGTCAAAGTCTTATAGATATACATATAACCAAACATAAAATAGCAATAATTTCACCAAACTATACGTATCCAATTCAACAACAATTGCAGTCAAACATGGACAGCCAGTTGCAGTCCAAAGTGTTCCAATGGTCGAGCGACGAGGTCCAAGCGCAGCTGCCGATCCGACCGAACGGTGTTGCCACAATCACCATGCAGCTGTACGGAGAAGCGGATTTCCTGGACGTGGCGGGCGATAATCTGTTTCTCAACAGTTTGACGTGGAACGACACGTCGCGCGTGGGCTCGCCCGCACCACATGCGCACGCGCACGCGTCGCTGCCGACGCATAGCTCCAACCAGCAGAACTCGCTCAGCAGCGGCCTTTTGAATAGGACCTCGGGAAGCTTTAGGTGACTAATACTTTTGTAACATATTCTACAATTAATTTCTTTAGGTAATAAATATCTGTAATATACATATAAAATAAAGTTGGGTTAGTTACATTACTTATAAGTCAAGAAGGGCTAAACTGATTTGGGTGGAAATTGGTGGGGTAGGTAGCTCAGAGGCAGGAGAAGGCCATAGGATTCTTTTAGATAGTGAAAAAGTGCTATATAGAGTGGTATATAGGAATAGTAATTTTACTTGTTAATGGTTTTTAGGTCCTCAAATTCTCAAACGACAAGTTGGTCAGCACCTATATCAGTGATGCCGCCTTCGAGAGGCCGACAAATAGAGGCACAGGTACTTTGATTTTTAATACATACATATTTCCATGTTAATGACGAACCTATAACGTTTTCTTTAAAAAGAAGTGATTTATTTATTTATTCGTTATTACTCTAAAATATTACTGTGTTTTATTATTTCACAAACAATGTTAACCCTACCTTCTAATCTATGGTATTCACAACACTTCATAATATTAAAAATCTCATTGATTATTATAGATACAATTTTAACACAATGTTGTTTTGATTATAGTTGTTAATAAGATACGGAGGCGGTGCAGGAACTGAACATTGTCGTCAATCGACGTTACAGATCAACTTAGAATTATTGCCCAGTGTCTCCATAACTCACTGGGATGTGTTGCCAGCCGAAATGTAAGAGTTTATTTATTTATTTATAACATGTAGTAACATAGCACAAACATATAAAAACCAGAGAAATACAGAGTATGTTAATTATTTAAAGTAAATGCTTCAATATTATAATTGCGATGATAACTATATTGAGCATTGAAGGCAAACGAAACGAATATCATAAGGATGTTTTATCTTAAACCTAGTATAGGCAGAAGCTACCTCTTTGGCAGTGTGTGAGTGATAATTACTTTTATTGAACTAAACCCGAAGAAAGTTTTAACAAATGTTTATCTTTCAGCCCAACCCAACTTTATCTGGTGCTGGATATAACCAACCTCACTTCGGAAGAGATGGAACTATACTATTCAGAAAATAAACACATTCTCATTGAAAGCAAGGAATCTCGCCGAGTGCCTGTGCCGCTTGAAAGATGCCCTTTTAATGCTACTCCTACTAAGAGTATGCATGAAGGTACATATTACATTTATTTCTATTCCAATATTAAGTTGATTTGTTTTTTAATACGACAAATTAACTCTACTTTATCTTCTAACCTACACTTCAATTATAATATAGGGTTGGCATCAGTCTGGATTTTTCTTGATTCACAGAGTGTCGTAGACGGTCTTTCCTTGTAGTCTGGGTAACACTGTTTGAAAAACATAATACATAACCGGGCTTTAATCGCTAAAATCTGGGGTTTTCACGTGTTTTGTCCCAGTTTACGGATATTTTTTGAGACGGCAACCCTATAATTATTATACTATACATTTTTCTTGTCTTAATTTCTTCGTTAAAATTGAATGATTTAGAACCCTGAACGGTAGATAAAGCGTTACCATGCTTTTATTAAAAAAAGTATTTACTAAAGATTACCGGTACACCAAAACACTTCTTTTGTTTTAAATCATAGTCTCCAGCTTTTTGAATTGTTTATGTCGAGTAATATAGATTTTTTTACAATTTACCAGACACACTAGAATCAAGATCGATAAGTATTGGGACATCAAACAGCTTGGAGCAGATGTGCGCTGAACACGTGACGCAGGTAATAATAATAACACAATATGGAATAGCTTTTTTTTTTCGGTATAGATTTTTATTTAAATTGTCATTACATAACATTCCGTCTATGATTCAACAATATGTTATTTAATTACTTAGAGTTAGTACTGGGTACAAGCGATTTTTTTAATGTTTTTGTAAATAACACTCGTCTATCTTGATTGTTAAAATAATAATACTTCAGGACATGATATTTTAACACAGCGCCATCTAGTCCCACAATAAGCAAAGCTTGTGTTATGACAACTATATAACGGTAAATTACATATAATATGTATATGCATCCATATAATAGCAATACACAGACCCCAGAAAAATAGAAATAAAAATTACAAATATATTTTTGGGGTGTGGTCGAAAGAAAGTATCGGGCTCGAACCCACGACCCTTCACGCATTAGGTAGTTGTGTTACTGTTACAGTAAAAACTAGTTGGTAGTTAGAACGCATTTTTCCTAGTTAGAACTAGTTTTTACTTAACGCCTTTGTTAATACTAGAATTGACTAATGTCTGAATATAACATTACCAATGCGCCAACCCGTCATATAAGTCATCAAATAAATAAGATATTATATGATAACAGATGGTGTCCCTGCGCTGGCGGCTGGTGCAGTGCGGCGCGGAAGGGCGCGCGTCGGTGCGCGGCATCTCCATGTCGCAGGCCATGATCGACATCGTGCGCATGTCGCCCTTCAACTGGGGTACACCTCTATAGCTACACCTCTATGCCTCTATGCCTCTATGGAACACAATATTCCCTCTATATATAACTATATGGGACAAAACAATTTAAAATCTATAACAAACAGCATCAATTATACTTAACAGTATCATTACAAATCAATGTTTTTTTTTAATTAATTTTTAAAACCTTTTATTTTTTCCAAACTGTACTAAATGCACATGTGAACGCTGTTATATGTACATATATGTGTACTTATAAAGCTATTGAGGATTAACATATTTTTTCTATAAAACATAATTTTACCATAAATCATAAATTTCCAGAAGTAAGCATAAACAAGCAGTGTATAAAGCCGCAAGAGGAGTACAGTTGCAACGCTGGGGAGTGCCTGTCCCTAGGAGTCGCGATCGGGAACCATTTGAGCCGCCCTCTACATAAGCTGTGTCTGTCCGTACAGTTCTACCAAGACTACAACAACGGTGTCTGTAACTACAAACTAGATAACTCTGTTGCTACTGCTGGGAATAATAAGTAAGTTCTTTTGTGGTTAAGTTTATTTATATACTAGACGCTGCTCGCGACTTCGTCCCCATTAATTTCTATTAATATGATGAAGCGAAAATTTTTAATATATTTAAGTACTTTGATACATAAATCTTAAAAGATAGATCTTGATTTTTTTAATGTGCTAACAGATATTGTTTTAAAAACTTCTTAATCAATACAATATGTGATAGAATGAAATAGAAATCGACAGGGACAGAAAATTATATATGGCAACAAATTTTGTTCAGCTTTATTTCTATTGTCTAATAAAATATTATTAATTTCAGAGTATTATTAACAACGTTAGAAGAAACGGCCAAAGCCTACCACGAGTGCACAGTGGTATTCTTAACGCCCGGTGAATTCAAAATTGATATACAATGTTCTACAACAGAACCATTGACGGATGATCCAACTATCATAAGAGATATAGAACATCCTATCACGCCTTGTGGAGAAATTAGTCATGTATGGAGATTCATTCCACCTGTAGCTATAAGTGTTACTGATTAGACTCTGTATTGTTACTTGTTAGTTATTCATTTATATTTATTAGAAGTTGTAATAAATGTATGAAGATTATTATTGTTATTTAATTACATTTTATAAAATAAATGATGTGGAGGAAAAAAGTATATGTCGGAAAATGTGTCGTCTAGTTGAAATCTGAAGAAATAAAATATCTAAATCTATAGAAGTGACGGTGACTTTTTTATTTACACTTGTCTCTGTAACTACAGGATTATTTAAAACGAACATTGTGATAGCAAACACCATTATATTCATTTAGAAGAATAAAATATAGTAATATAGTAGTAAAAATCCTTACCAGAAGGTCACCATCAGTGGAGCTAGGCCCAAGCTACGGGTTAGGAGTTAAGACCATAGCATAGACCACAGAGATAATAACAGCCTGACGATGCGCGCTGTCTCCAAAAGTACTAATTAAATTAATTTGGATAAGTTCGATAAGCATTTATTCAGTTTAATAATAAGTAAGGAGTCTTATTCATTATAAATGGCATCAATTATCATGGCCAATTTTCGGAATTTTACCCGTATGAGCGATACATAATTTTACATACATTCTAATGTCTACGTTTAGAGGGTAATGTATGTTGTGAATTCCTTAGCAATTGGTGTATTTTTTTATGTAGAGTTATGTTTTTTTTTCTATACAACAGCCTTGTATACTCTCTTCCTTAATAATCGGACCGCCGGAAGTAAAACCAAAACTGTATATTATAGTATTATATAAGTGCAAAATGCTCCAAGCTCTTATGCTTTTTACTTTCATCGTTCTTATACTCGATGATAAGCTCACAAGCCCACCGTAATGTTGCTGCTATAAGAACTAAACTATAAATTTGGAGAAATAAAAATATACGAATTTTGATGCGATGCACTGCGGCGACGCTCTATTTAAGTAGACAAAAATGTCTACTTGGAAATGGCTTTACTTTGCTTGCTCATATTGTGGTTTTAGGTGTCATTATTCTATTGTACAGCTATACGTTAAGCAGTATGCTGTTTTTAGTATTTAGATTTAACTTGGACGTGAACTGAAATAAAAGGTTTATTCATGTTCTATATCAGTAATAAAATAAGAAAGCTCCCAAAAACTGTACAATAATCATATTTTATCTGCATTCTACATTGAGATTTTTAAACAATAATTTAATCGATTTGACAACGATTTAATTGTTGTTTTTTTTACGTAGAGTTTTTATATACTCTATGCAGTTTACTTTGTGCGACTTTATCTATTGGTGACTGGTGTTCGGTTGTCATTTGTCTAATAGTCAATGTCATTACTATTTATTTCTGTTTATTGTTGAGGTATTTGAAATAAAAGAAAAGAGTAAACAGTCATTTGATATTTCTTAGCTATAAAATAATATTTAATATGACGACCACGCAATGTGTAGTGCAATTTTGCAAACTCTCTATTTTCAATAAACCGCCTGGTGTTTCATTTCATTCGTATGTATTATTCAAAAGATTTAGTTTTATATCGTTTAATAATATTTAACATTTTTATTGTACAATTCCAGATGCCCAACTTCTACTGAAATGCGAAATAAATGGCTTGTTGCTCTTCGTAATAAATGTGTTCTTTTGGATTGGACTAAGAGCAGAATTTGTTCCAAACACTTTGAAAATAAATGTTTTGACTCTCAAAGGAGATTAAAAGATAACGCTGTCCCAACAATATTCGCTAGTACAATTAAGAAACCTATACAAAAGGTAACATTATTTTTTAATCGTCTGTTTTTTATAATTCGTATTTTAAGAATTTACTCACAGATAGACTTTAGGCAGCTTTGTTGTATACACATTATAGGCTATAGCTTATAACATAATGAACACATTATTTTAGCTTAAATATTTTATTACTGAGTTTGTAATGTAAATGCACTGTAAACTATGAAATAAAAACAATAGGTAAATACTACTGAGCTAAATTATAGTTGTACAGAAAATAATTCCTTTTAAAAGCATTTAGATATAATTTTTAAATTCTACTGATTATTTTCTTTCAGACTTTTAATTCGAAAAGCAGAATTGACAGGGCATTGAGAACAATGACGCAGTCTGAAATAATGAATAAAATTAAATATTCAATAAAGAAATTAAGAGAGCCAACAAACTTAGATATTATGGTAACAGAAGATTTGAAATTTAAAAGTGAAGTGTCTACTGAGGCACAATTGTGGCTTGTAATTAAACAACAAGAACACCTCAATTCAAGGCTCATAGAACAACTAGCCCAAAATAAAAAGCATATAGAACTTCTTCAAAACAATAGTCATCAAAAAAGCAAGAAAGATGTGGATCAAAATGTCGAAACTCAAAAGTATATTGTTAAATGCCTTCAGGAAAAACTTGCCACTTATGAGGAACAAATTGAAATATTAACAGCTGTAGAATCTAGATAATACTTACTACATAAGGTTAAATAAAACTCATTTGTATGTGTAAAAAATATCTTTATTATTATCTTAATTAAGTCTCTGATGTCAGGATAAATAATGTTACTAAAATTATTGATCTAAATGGTTCTCAGTCTTATTTATTTTCGAGTCATTTGCTTTTTAAGGATTTCCCTTAATTTGGCTTTCTTATTTGTTTTATCAGATAATGGTCTGCCAAGTGGTATTAATTCCATCTGCTGTAATCTTCGTCTAAACTTCTGATAAAACTCCAAAACATTAGGGTCGGCCCAGACATGTCTGGAATCAAAGTCTAATACTCTCAATGTATCTAAGCTCTGTGCTCTACTTAAAGCAACATAAGCCTGACCAGCTTCAAATATCTTTGACAGTGACATTTCAACACAATCAAGTGTTAGGCCTTGTGATTTATGGATGGAAAATGCCCATGCCAAATTTAATGGAACCTGTCTCCTGCACAACAGGGAACCATTTGAATTTTTAACATACCACCTCTCTGTTCTTGCAGTATATTCTTTTTTATTTTTAAACCTAACTACAGGTAAACCTTCTTCAAATTTAACTACAACTCCTCTTGCCCCATTAACTAATCCTGCATTTACATTTATATTTTTCAATAACATGACCTGAGCGCCTAATTTCAACACTAATTTTGATGGGGCAATAGTCTGCATATCTAGTAAAGTTGTAGCATTATCACTATCCTGTGCAGAATACACCTTTTCCTCTCCTTCTAAATCTCTCAATTTTGAATTGTTTATCATTTTAGAATCATTGGTATGAGAACACAACCTTGTAGCCAAAATACCATCACTTTCAATTTTTTGCCTTGCAGTTTGTACAAGTCGATCATTGATTTCCTGAGTAACACGGCCTATTCTTATACTGTTTAATATAGATATAAACTCTTGATCAGTCTGTCTGTGTACTTCCTTTAGTTCAAAACATAAATCTATACATTTCTCCCAACAAGATGTTTGGAAACAAAATCTTTTCCCTGTTTTATTTCTGTCCACAACTGGTGGAAGCTGCAGGAAATCACCACATAGTATAAGTTGAATCCCTCCAAATGGTTTATCATTCTTCCTAACATGTCTGGCCACTGCCTCTAATTTCTGAAATAAAAGCATTTATTTTAATGCTGTTCTACTCAAATTAAAATAGGGTAATTTAATTTTTTTATGTTATGATTAAATTAATTACTACAAAAAAGCATTAATGATAGGCAAATCACAACCAGAACTGAGAAAATAACTATATTACCTCAAAGTATGCTCCATCTACCATGGAAATCTCATCAATTATGAGATGTTTGCATTTTCTCCATTTCTGTGCAACAAGGGGCAACTTCAGAGCTTTTTCACATAAGTTCTCCACAGTTCCACTGCCATCACCAATTCCAGCAAATGCATGTAGTGTTGTTCCACCTGTTCATAAACAATTGTACCCATACATTATTATTTAAAAATTTAAACCTTTTCAAGAAAACTGTATGAAAATAATAAGCAGTACAATTCTCACACTGCTTGTCAATTTTAATTCCATAAATTAAATATATAACTATGTAAAAAATATTGATGTATGAATTACCAATGTGACAAGCTGCAACTCCAGTTGATGCTGTTGGCATTGTTACATCCGGGGGTAAAGCAGTCACAATTCTCTTCAACAAAAAGCTTTTACCAGTTCCTGCAGACCCTGTGAAGAATATGTTTTTGCCTCCAAGACAGGCTTCTAACACTCTTTTCTGTTCTGAATTTAGTATGCTTGTTGTGGTTAAAGGTGACGGTGAGTACAGTTTCTTTGGAGCAGGCCCTCTTATTGCATCCTCCTGCTTTCTTTTCTTTGCAGGAGGCGAAGGAGTTGTTGTACTTGACTTACTTATTTTACTTTTTGCATTACAAATATCAGCTACAGTGACAGGACTTATTTCTTCAAACGATTGTGCTTTACCACTCAGTAATTTTGCTCGAACTGTCTGCTTCGATGGTGTCTTGTTTAAAGACTGTTCTCTATCCCCAGTCATTTTAACAAATATGGTGCGAAGAAAGGAAACGAGATTAGTTGGAGGCGCATTAGATATAAAAACCGTGCAGCCCGCCTCTTGAAACTTAATACTTGCTTTTCCTTCTGCCATAAACTTCTTGAACACATTGATACCTTTTAATGATAGTCTGGTGGCTGCTTGCTTATCACTACTTACTTCCATAAACATCTCCCGAAATTCATTACGAATCAACCGCAAGGATGCTGTTTTTAAAGTTAGTTTTCTAGTAACAGATCCCTGTGGAGTCATCCATTCAACAGTTGCTGCACATGATAAAAATGATTCACCAGATTCCATTTTATTTAGCTTGTTTAAATTATTTAAAATGAAGTTTAATTTATAAGTTGCATTAAAAACATGCCTATAATATATTATAATTTAAACTTAGGATATAATGTTTAAACTTGTTGAGTTGTGAGCGGTTGGCGCCTGGCGGCTGGCCGCTGGCGGTATCAATTTGATACATATTTGACATATTGTGTCAATTTTGACATATAAACATCATAGGATTTCATGAAATTATCTATAGAGTATATAATATAGATTTTAATTTGACCCTTATTTTTTTCTTGCCGTTTGGATAAGTACAAACAAAAAGTGATTTGTTTGTGTAATTATCTATGAGTCATTCGAATTTTTCTTTCTATAGGGATACCAGTTAATAGGAACAAAATTACTTATTATAAAAAGTAACAATTATATTTGGTTGGTTGCCTGCCGATGCAATTTAGGACTAAAAAGTTTAAAATCGAAGACACTTTTAGATTTGTTCCGTTATTATATTTTGTTCCGTCTCCTACAAAAACCAAATAGAATTTAAATATCTAAACCTTATTTGTATAATATGTAGGTCGTAGAGGTTGCCATGACTTTAGGCTGAATAAGCAAAAATGTAATGGCATCCCATGACCCATCAAATAATAATAATAATTATTATATTGCAGAGCGTTTTGTTCGGTAAGTTGGAACACCAGACGCCTAGATACTGATTTCCCTTTCTATGCTCCTTTCCTTTATATAATTACTAGCTGTTGCCCACGACTCCGTCCGCGTGGACTTTCATATAAACTTTGACCGCCCCTCCCTATATTTTATTTCAGGCTCTAGACAAGTTGCTCTAGACAGTTGCTCTTTTAAAAATAAGAACATACAATCATAGTAAATATAAACGAAAACTCAACTTTTGCAAAAGTCTAAAGTCTACAGGTCTTAAGGTCTAAAGGCCAAAAGGCCAAAAGGCCAAAAGGCCTAATGGCCAAAAGACCAAAAGCCTATTAACTCCCGTTCCCGTAGGAATTTTACAATATCCTGTTGCAACTAAGCTTTACGTTTACAAAGGTGCATGCCAAATTTCAAGCATCTAACTTACCTAAGCGGTTTAGCTTTTCATACAAAAAGATTGCCGTTGCCTAATTGCCGTTTCCATGGGAATTTCGCGAATTCCTTTCTTAGTCCACATCTAGAGTACCTAAGCTACGTCCCTTCCAAATTTCACCTACGTTTAGCCGTTTAGGCTGTGCGTTGATATGTCAGTCAGTCAGTTTCTCCTTATATTTAAATAGAAGATTCATACAGGGCCAACAATTCAAGGTTTAAAAGAATAAGTACTTTTTTACACTTATAACATCCAAGACGCATTAACATCAGAAAAGCGTGAAGGTATCGACCTATTTCCCTTACTGTTTCTAAAAGTTATCAATATATCGAACTTATATCGAATAATCTACACTTATTTTATTGCTTGACTTTCAGCGATTGCAATCAAGAATCAACAATATAATTACACAAAAAATAAAATAAATATAAACGTCAATACTGTTTTATAAAGGTTTTAATTTTACTCATACCCGGAGACAAGCTGTCACTCGGTGGACAGCTAATAATTCATCGACGGGCCGTAAAAGCGTCTAAAGATAAACATACTGTCAGAAGTAAATAGAAATACCCTATTATCCGTACACCGGCTGCGTAAAACGTTTAACGTCTAACAATACACACATACACGTATACTGAATGTATTTTATTAGAGCACCATAAATTAATTCATGAAAATAGTAACACTAATTGGACCTACTTATAGGTAGACTTTCATCAAAGGTTTTTTTTTCTGATTAGAAACTGATGATAGTTTATTAAAAGAAGATTAATATAATTACTTGAAGAAATTATACCCATATCCATAACTCTAGGTTTTCTAGGTACATAATACTTATGTAGTCTATACCATATATCCATTAGTCAACTAAGATCAAATAACCTATATTAGTGCGTAACATTTGATCGCTTTAGAATGTAATTAAAAGATAAGTAATTTGATTCCTCTACAATGGCAGTGGTTCAGAGCTCAGGCTGAAATCCGCTCTCAGGCATGACATAAGAAATAAATAAAAGCTTGTAGTAAGAATGCCGCCAGACGCCTTGATTCATTCATCACAGATATTTCGAAACCCTATAGTGACAGTAACCAGTAAGTGAGATCATCAACTATTGAACTATTCAATTTATTAAAACTATTAATATAATATGAGACAGATTCTAAGTATAAGTAGGTAGGTAGGTACTTTCCTTGCTCATTTTATGATAGATTTGGAATCGTGTATTTACCAGATTTAACATAAGAATAGCTTAATTATTATTGTTTTGAAGTAGGCAGCATTCAATTCCAACGTATACGATATGAATATTATTGCACTCTAATTAGGACCGTTTTATATTAATTAGAATAAAATAACGATAAGGTAGAGTCCTACGAATTAGATTCCGCCATCCACCATCTCATAATACGATAGAAGTAATGAGTATCCTAGTAGAATTTTTCGCAAACGGTTGAGTAGACATAACTTATCTATAGGTAGGTATTTATGTTTCCTGATACACACTGAAAGAAAGCTTTATTAATATATTGCCATAATTATATTGTTATAATGTAGGTATTCCCGTCCAAGCCGCTATAACATTTTTAGCTTCTATATCAAATTTTATTAATATTGTTGATATCTTTGCTTCGTATAACGTACAACGGAAGGAGTATGGTATTAAACGTTTCAACACGCCGCCCATTTGCTTTCTGTATAAATACGATTATTTTCGCGACAATTTCAAAGTTTACTGCGTTGAAAGGTATAATATCATCATTGGGGTTTTGGTATTGAAACGTAAATTATTTATTTGGTATGACTAACCGTTTACTTCTTGTTAAAAACGACATTGCGTTGATATATGTACCTATAATGTATATACCTACTTACTACATACCTACATTGTTTACACATATCAGTTAAAACCTGTTATGAGTACTTTATCCATACAAATATTACTAATGAGCTCATTTTCGCTAGAAATTGGTTTTATCTTATTATTTTATGAATACAACAATCATGCTCTTCCAAACTTAATTTCCTTGTAAGTATGTATAACTTAAAATCGGGGCATTACAGCCTATATACAAATCAACAGCAACAGCCTATGAACAAAGTACCTTCTTTACATATTATGCTTTATATAGATAAGGGACTCTTTGAACTCAGAAGTAAAGACACACACACACATAAGAACTGAGGATACAAGCGTAACATGACAAACACATAGTACCTATCAATAGCCAATAACCCAGAATTAGCAGGCTGTAATGACACATCTGCCGGACAAACAATTTAACACGACATATATTAATGTTTGTGGATTCCTGTATTGCATATTCTGAAATAAATCTGTGTAGTGTATATTTTCGTACTTACTTGGGTAGATAATAAAGTTTAGGCATGAAATAGAATCAGCCTTAACATGTAATTTGCGCATTAGTGGAACAATAAATAAATTCAATGTATGATAAAAGGGCAAATATCAATATACGTAGGTACCTATAACATACTTACTTGTATATATGTAGGTATTATTTACACAACGAAATTAAAGAATTAGACAACAAAACCTTCCTGGCGGTTTTTAGTTCTAAATTTTAGAAACTTCTTTTACAACCTATAGGGTGAAGTATGAGTCAATAGTATAGATATAAGTTTTATTAGCATAATACGATAACGTTTAACATAAGAGTGCTTCTATTTTTTAGTTGAGTTTATTATATGTATTTTACATAGTTAATAAGACAAATTTCGAAGTTTATAAATATAATTAATTAAATATGTGTAGGTAACATCTTCATGTGTTTGCCTTTGTTAGGATCCTATTAAATAATGATTAAGGCAATTAATTTACTCATTTGAAATGTTGTAACGTCTAATTACCTCTGTGCATATAAGCATAAGCACTGTTAATTTGTGATGAATATTATGTGTTTGAGATTACGGAATATAATTAGTTGGCATCGTTCCGAGTAGGTTGGAAGTTGGAATGCAGGGGGTAGCATTACCTAGCGGCTGAAACAAAACATTTCGTGTGAACCGGACAATCGGAGACATACATGTGTTTGGGACCACGCGATCTAAGTATTAAGGATAAAAATATTAAATATTTTTCTGATCATTAACCTATGATCTTTTCATTACTTTCTTTAACCTTAAAGTTACACGGCAGGAAAAAAGGGTTGAACTCTATCAATCTGTTATTTTGAGTCAGCGTCAAAGATCTGCAAAATTTTAAAAGTAGGTACGCAATTTGCACCGCCATTATATGCTTTATAGATAAGTATAATAATAATAGGTAATCTAAATTCTACCAAAGACTTCCAAAACTTTGAAATAATTCTTCATTATAATAAAAAAAATGCACATTTCGCACAAGTTATCACTTCACTGCGTTATCCACATCGAAGGTAAAGTTGTGTTGACTGTTATCACGAATTATATTAAATGCCTACTAGAAATTTACATTTAAGTAAAGACTTTACTTGCGGTACTAAAGACTCATTTCAGTACTAATAGCTTTGTTAGATTAAATTAATAAGTAATTATACACAGTGATTCTAAACTCACGGTTACTCTAGCCGGTGTAACTCCACACATGGGCCGCATCTGTGCCTTTTCCTCGCTGGAGGTACACCCTGAAACCCGAAGCTATAGACACATCCTACATTTAAACATCATATTATATCGCAATTTGCTTTTAGAGACGTCGGTTTTTAAAAATTAAGTAAATTTGAGTGCACGAGAAATAGGCTTTGTGGTTTTTAAATAAGTAGTTAAGTAAATGAATAATATAAAAACATAGTAAAAACGAATAAGTAAATTTAATAGGAATTCTGAAAACAAATGTAGGTAGGTATAGTTAGGCAGTAGTTCCTAATCTTAATTGAAGAATAATATTCAGAAGTTATTAACTAGCTAATATTAAGTAGGTACATAATTACTGCAATTCAAAACAACATGGAATAGGATTTATATTTTCTAATCTTATTAGTTAAGGAAATAAAGGAGTAAGCAGCTATTGTTTAAATTGGTAAGAATAATGACTTAAAAAATTACAAAAATTCGCCGACGCGGACGTTCCAAACATTATTATTGCATAAATTCAATGTTCATTTGGGGTTTTTTATTAAACAATGGCATCTATTCATTGAATTCTAGGCTGTTCGAAATGCAAATCCATTTCTGAAAATTGACTTATTATATTCGACACAGATGTTCGAAATAGCAATGAATTGAATTAACCCGATAAACAATGGGTTGTTATCAGTTAAACAGGTAACGCCGCCTGGTCTAAGGATTGGGCACACGTGTGACGTATTTCCCTCTAAGCGCAGCTGAGGCAGATGTTTTATGGCACTGAGCATTTCTAAGACGTTTTATTATTTATTATGCCGTTTAGAACCTAATCTTCATTTTTACTATCCAGAATAAAACAATGGTCATCATCGGTCACTATTTTTGGCATCTTGCAAGCAGATGTGCGCTTACATTGCGTGGGAAAGTAGGTACTAAATTTGTTATAAACAGATTTTTTCGAACGCCATTTTCCCTTTGAAAATAATTGGTTTTAGGTATAACGCCCGAAGAAAATATTTTTAAACAATGACTTAAATATTTAAATGTGCGCTTTTTCGATCTCTTTCAATTAATAAGTTGCAAATGTTAGAGGCCTGAATAAATAATATCTATCGCTTATACTTATATTCAGAAGGTAACTCACGATTAATCCTTATTATTTTTTAATCTTTTAATCCTTCATTACCCAAAATACGTAGTAGAACTATAGAATTGTAATAATACCTAATACCAAAAGATTTTTCACCTAGAAATCTTATTAGTTTTGCAAAAATGTCAAATGCTACTTTCTTCACTCATACTTGTTAAAACGTTTTTTCTCCTGTATCCTCACGAAAAACAACCCTGTTATCTGAAGCAGGTGTCACTTTCAGCCGCAAACTTAACAAAATTAAAAATAAACCACGAAGTCATAAAGCCCTTAACATAATAAACGGAGCTAGGCGTTAATCTCTCCGTTAAAACATCTGTGTACTCACAGTAAGGGGATGACGCGGTATTATCTCAACACATTAAGAAGCATTATGATATTGAGACTATAAATGTAAGTACCTACGCACTTATCAGTACCTGCTTTTTAACGTGGACTGCTTTAATAATCACTATCAACTAGATAATTAAAAGCCGGGTTACTAAAAGCCTATTAAAATCAAGTTAGGTATAATCTCTTTTCCTAAGAAGAATATTTGACACAAAGAGCTATTGGAATAAGCTACAAAATTTCGATTTTAGCGATAGGTCCAAAGACAAGCCTAATCCGCTTAGTTGTTGGTATTAATAAAGCAATATTTGATAATACCTTTTGATAATAGTTTTCTTATAAATAGAACATCTTCTAACTAATATTAGATAGGTATGTTCCTACCCTTATCTGCCTCTCACGTTTTCATGCTTAAACCACGGGCCGAATTTTAACAAAAACATATATTGAAAAACTATATAATACCTATGAGTTATCTTTTATTTTGTTTAAAGGTTTGCAATTGGGGTTCAAAACTGGTGAATTGCTCAAAAATACAGAATTGTAAAAGGATGTTGTAGTTCTAAAAATTCTAATAGAATAACGACTAGGTAGAGGTGAAATTCTAAGTCTACTACTAAGCTATATACTAGATACTACCGCTTCTACATCCTCCTATATTCATTCAGAACCATTTTATCTGAGATGCGTGAGAAGTTCAAGATAACGGTTATTTCATGAATGGAAAAGTAATTGCTCAGAACTTTTTTCTACAACTCAACACATTATGTCATATTTTTGGTAAAATGACTCATTTATTTACTGTTACTGTGGAATACGAATACACCTGCGTAATTTTTGTTCGTTTTTCGATATTTTTGAGAAATGCAGCAACTATTGGGAGTAAAAACATATCTACGACAATCGATGTTGTTATTCTCGAATGATGTAGATGACTTTTTTTTAATATTTTATAGAATAATTACTTATTAAGCGCCGATTACAACATTCAATACCTACTTGTATGTTCTAAGTAGATATAGGTACCTATAACTAACTCGCACATAAACGTTTAAATCCTATTTACATCCCTTTCTTTCCTTTATCAAAACTAAATCATTTCAGTAGTTTAGGCGTGGAAGATAAGCCTTGTTTTGTATTTAATAATATACCTAATAATGTTTGCTAGTAGAGAAATCGACTACCTAAGTATTCAAATTATTGAATAACATAATCAGGTTTGAGGACGGGAGAATCAATTTTGTAGTAATCTAAATTAGATATGCGACAGATTTACGAGTTCTGTTTTACACTAAGTGAACATTTTTATAAATATAGTATTGAATAATACAGCTATAAATAAATCGTCGCTCGACGTTACTGCGGTTGGTAATTATTCCCGAAATACACTACATTAAATAACCCCTTTTGGGCATTAGAAAGCTTCGCTGTATTTTTTAGATAGTTGCTTTAATTTTTCCTTTAATATTTTATACTCAGACTAATGGAATATCAGTTATTCTATTAGTCTACGATATAATATTAGCTACACTTTGTACATTTGCTACAGTCTTCAGATAAAGGTAGGTAGCTACCATTATACCTATTATCTTTATAATAGGTATAAGTAGGTAGGTAGGTAGGGTAGTAAGTAGGTAGGCTATTTACTAAATTTATATAAGGACTATAAAAAGAATAGGAAGATAATTATACTCAATCTATATGTGTATGCATTAAAGGCTTCAATAAAATATGGATGCATGTAGGTATAGAATAAGTAAAGAAACAATTCAACACAACGAAAATAGGCTGAAGCCATTGAATTTATGTTTTTGAAAGCGGTGTAACTTTGCCCTTTACAGTAAGCTAAAGATAAAATAACGCGTAAATGTATCAGATATGGTATCTTTGTTTTATCTCAAACTAAAATATCTATAAACATGACCAATGCATGGCCATTATAAAATGTCTGTCATACACTGACACTATCCAGACATCGGCGGCAAATGCGATCTGTTAAGACGCGATAAATACATATATTAAATATTTATATTGCTTGCGTGTAAAGCTCGGGTCTGCCGTGGGATAGACTCCTTGGTCCGATTGCGTCAGGATTATTTTTAGATAACCGGCGGCCGGGTGACGAGACGACATAAAAACTTCGGGCAAGGGTGGCGCCCGCGCATGCAGCGTTCCAAGTTCAAAGGTAACCGAATAACCGCAACTAATCATAAAATATACCTATGCCTTTTCGCCTTGTTTTATATGAAGCTTAAATATAACGAATATATAATTAACAATGCTACTCTAAGGAGTTTTTATAGAGTAAGCATTTTAAATATTACAGATCAAAGACAGGATGCAATTTTATTGATGCGATCAACATGGCGCAGAACCGATAACTACCTAGCGAAATATATAAGGTAGGTAAATGCGACCCTAAAGATGAGGGACAAGATAAGCGGTCACGCGTCGGGTATGTCTGTCTCTGTCTAGCGCGGCGCGCACGCAGCCTGCGGCGGGAGTGGGAGGCGCAGGCGCGCTCGGCGGGAGGCGCTTGCATTGGTGGTGGCTATTTTTTTGTATCTTGTCAATGAAAGGACGGGAAGGGGCCTGGGCGGGCCGCCGACGCATTCAGTCACTCGCTACGAGCGCTCGCACCCGCTACGCACATGTTGCACGATATTACCAACTTTCCACCCGCGCCCCGACAAACTATGAGTTACGACTGTGATAACAGAGTGCTTATCAAACGCGAGAACCCCGATCGTCCCGACGAGGACGAATACTACGGCTACGTGCCCCTCGAAGTCAAGCGAGACGCCGATATACAAGGATTCGTCTCGTCCTCGCCGACACATCTGATGGATCTGAGCAACGGCTCCGAACGACCGATGCTACAGCAGCCCTGGCCCGGCAGCGTGATGTTCGAGAACGACGAGAGAGAGTACCAGCAGCAGCAGTACCCCGCCTACGACCCGACGTACGACCAGCGCCAGAGGCCGTATTCCCGCTTCTACTTCCAAGAAGATTCCAATTCACAGGACAGAATAGGAACATATTACGAGACCGGCGAAGGTCAGAAAGGTGGTGAAGCGTATCGCGCGTCAACCGAGGAGAGAAGCGAGGAGAGCGACGACCACAGGAGGACGAAGAAGAGAACGTCCAAGTCGTCGCGGAAGAAAACGCAGTCGTTCGAGGAGATGCAGATACAGAGGGTGATGGCGAACGTGCGAGAGCGGCAGAGGACGCAGAGTTTAAACGAAGCGTTCGCGAGTTTGCGCCAAATCATTCCGTCGCTGCCGAGCGACAAGTTGTCTAAGATCCAGACGCTGCAGCTCGCGACGCAGTACATTGAGTTTCTGTATCAGATTTTGTCGAATAGCGACTCTGCGGCGAGCAGTGATTCGAGCGACGCGGGCAGCGAGCACGGGAAGTACCTCGCGCAGGACAAATTAAGTTACGCTTTCTCCGTTTGGCGGATGGAGGGAGAGTGGACCAACGGACAGACGTGACGACGGTGATGCCCGAAAGACTTAACCGAATATTCCAAACGCCTAGTGATAGAGACTTGTAAATGTGAAGTTATTGATTAAATAGTTTAAGACGGTTGCGTAATGTATAAGTTGAAATGTGATAGCGGATAGATAGATCGACCGGAACCAAATAATAAAGTGATATATCTAATTAGGGAAATTATATGTAAGGAAAGAGTATCTCTGCACAGCTACGTACCAAAAATATGAAATTCCAATTTTGTACATTGTTTATGATAAATTTTATAATAAAATGATTTTTAAGTAATGGCTGCATTTTTATTATTAAAAAGAAAAGAAGAAAAACCACGACATAATTTTAAAAGTTTATTGATTTTTTTTATTCTTACAATAATAATAACATCGATAAGAAGGTTGAAACATTAAAACTTGTGATCCATACAAATATTACAATGATATAAAATAAAAAGCATGTTTAGACAAGCAACAACATTCAACACTTGCCTTTCTGCCTGAAACATCGTCGTTATTCAGTTATCTCGTGAATAATCACAAAATATTATATTACATTTAAACGATATTTAAGCGCTTAAAAACTTACTTGTATACAGAAAATGTATAATTCATGATATTTTCATATTATTTACACTAACAATTTTACATTAGAATTTTAAATAGTAAAAAAATAAAGCAGCACAATTTTTCTACAACACTTGATTTCTAAATGCGTAATATTAGGCCGTATAATTATGATTCAATAATGTCTAAAGCCGAATCGATTAAAAGATAATCGCTTAAAAAATAATTTAGTTTCAAATTTTAATTTACAAATAAATAAAACCAAATTTACGGCCGACAATTTTATAATCTTTATCAAGTAATAGTCAACAATTTATTTGATATAAAATTTTTAAATGTCTCCTTCTGTTGGCTTAAAACCTCTCCCTTCTTTGAAGTCGGTTAAAAAAGAGAGAAACAAATTGCAAAACACATTACAAAAACCCTACCCCTTCTAAAAATTAACCTTTTATTAAAAATTTACTTTAAATATATTTACGTCAAGTGAAATACAATCCTCTAACTCAAATAAAATATAAGGACGACTCAAATCTATTTATTTTTACACTTCGCAATACACAGCTTCAATATCTTAACTTAAGACGTGCTTATATTTGAATTTGGGTTCAGTAGTCTATTAACCTACTGATATTCTACTAATTTTTAAATCAACATTAAACCAATCCCTGCATTTCAAAACACTTTATTCCAATATTATGCGCTACGATCACATTAAGAAGTCACTATTAATTCCGACGAACTCATCTCGATTTCATTTATCTGAAACAAATAAACTTTTTAAAATTTCCTTAATGAATACATTCTAAAGTGACCAACTACTTAAAATTACTTAGTTTTTTTAATCTATGCTAATATTATAGAGGTAAAGTTTGTGTGTTCGTAAAATTGTAAGGGGTAATCTCAGGATCTACTGAACTGATTTTATAATTTCTTTCACCAATAGAAAGCCACATTATTGCTGAGTGTCATAGGCTATATAAAAAACTTATAAAAAAAGGCTTTTACGTGGTAGTCCGTTTTGCAAAGTGAATCGGAGAAAAAACTGTTGAATGAAAGTGTTTCTTACGAACGCTAGCTTAACTATGAAGGATATATTTTGGAGTTCTAGAGAAAAGATGGAGCTTTAAATGTCCATTTATGGAGCTTACAAAAAAGTCAACAACAGCGTATGTCTAACTTTTACATTAAAAATAAAAAGCGATTATTAACATTATGCCCAACAAAGTGGGCACGGGTCAGCTAGTCTTTATTTAAGGAGCTTAAGCGATATTTGGTTATATGGTGCTCGAATTAACAAAAGTTATTTAACAATACAAACAACATATAAAATATCAAAGTAAAGATAATAGTTATGTTTATCAAATAAAGTTATTATTATTAAATGAGTAAAACAATAATAATGAATTATTACGAAAAGCTTAAAATATAAGTTCACACTGCTTTATATTTTGTTAATTATTTGCAAAGTAAGTTTTTTATCATTTTTCTGCCATTATACAAAAAATAACTATTATTATTCATTAAGTACAAAAAGTATTATGCCTTAATTTTATTTTTTATATGCCTTTACAATTGTTTGAATAACTAGCTTTAGCTAATAAGAACCTTGCTTTAAGCTCACAGTTAAAACATAAAAGACGCCGACTCTACCGTTGTAAGAGCTACCGGGGATTTAGAAGATTTCCAGGAAGCACTTATATACTATATATCTATAACTAGTTTCAACTTGTATCTAACAATTTAAAAATAGCAAAAAAATATTTTTATTTGCGTTTCTTAAATTCGCATCATTGGTTATATTTATAAGTTAGCGAAGTAATATTTCAAAGGCTATACTGAATATATGTTACAAGATTATTAACAGGAAATATTATTATAATAACTAAAAGGCCCGACATAATTCGTTCTGTTAAAAATGTTCCAGGCAATAAATTTATTTTTTAACCGTAAAAACTATCTTTGGACTTCAACGAAAATTTAATATAATAAATTTATCGACACATTTTGCGATTAATAAAGAATGTTATAATCGATCGAATTGAGAAACCGCCTTCATTTTTTGAAGACGGTTAAAAAATAATGCACTCACATCGTTCGGTAGATTCTTATTAATGGTCTCAATTTCTTCCGTTTCCGTAGATTCTGGCGTCCATTCGGCGTCCTTAAGCTGGGGCTAAACAAATAAAATAATCTTATTTAATTTAACCAACTAACAAAAATGTGTAACATGATGTTTCTTTTAAACATATATAATAATATACCTTTAGTCAACTAGGCTATAGTACTCAATTTATACCTTTGAATCGTCATGGTATTACAAAAGAAACATTTGCGGAGAAGAACCTGCAAGAATCTCTGATAGTTGTTTTTAAAGTAAAAATTTCCAATTGTAATTAATAATAACGCAAACATAACAACTCAAATTAAAAATTAAACTTTTTTCCATTTAAAAAATAACCTGTCTCAGACTCTAGACATATAATTTGTGTACCATATTTCATTACAATAGGTTTAGTTATTTTCGAGTGAAACCGAGACACACAGGCAGAGATTCTTTCGCATTTATAATATTAGTATGTAACACACCTCATCTATACTAATATATAAAGCTGAAGAGTTTGTTTGTTTGAACGCGCTAATCTCAGGATCTACTGGTTCAAATTGAAAATTTTTTTTTTATTGAATTGACCATTTATCGCTTTAGGTTACATAACATCACGCTGCGACTAATAGGAGCGAAGATATAATGGAAAATATGGAAAAAAAACGGGGAAAATTATTTATCTTTGAGGGCTGCCTTTGCGTGCGCTGCGAAAATGGTTCAAGATACAAAAATAATATGTATGAAAGAATTATTCCTCTTTAAATGATCTAAAAAAAGTCCGCGACAGTATATGTCTATCTTCTAAGATTGACTCACTATAACAATAATAGAAATAGATCCGTCGGGGACGAAGTCGCGAGCAACAGCTAGTATTATAATAATCGTACGTTTAAAGTGGCTTGTGGTGCGTGAATGTTCCCACCGGATGTGCGATATGAAAGTGACTTAACTTAAGGAAGAAAGCGCTTGAGATTGCAAACACTTGTGAATGTTAAAAATTATAGTCCAAGAGCTAGTGAACCCTGGGAGTAACGGTTGTCCTGTAAGGCTAGAAATTCGTATACTTATGATTTATAGTATGCTAAAGGCAATAGCCATGACCTGGCAGGCGTCAACCATGCACGTCATCAGCCCCTTTATTTTTTAAACTGTCAAAAAAAACTTGTTTCTGTAAGTTTCAAAATGTAATAGGTTGAAGTTTATTTATTGAAGATCTTAAAAAAAAATTGACAGGCGATTATGATGAGCAAAAGTACATGACAGGCGAGTTCAAAAGAGCACAGTTGATGAAGTAAAATAAACTTTGTCCTGTATGGTTAGAAATTCTATGGGTTCTTAAGTAAACGCTTCAGAATGAATATGTATTGCACATATTTGCCAGGCGGTTTTGAACAACACATGACCTTGCCAGGCGATGGTAAAGCTGCTAAGGGCGAGTAAGAAATATTACGTAATATCACGGAAATAGCAATACTTTTGGAAAAATGTGTAGATACATTTGTAGATAATCGGATGATCTACAATTTTTGTCTGAACTATTTTTGCTGCACAGTTTAACTGGAAAAAGCGAAAAACCCTATTTGCAAACTTTCTCCTTCAATAAACATTTTTGCACAAGGGGGATTGATGGGGACTTTTTACAATTTATTTATAATAGTATTCTGAACATTCATACCAATGTTAAGCTCCAACTTAACTGTGGACCAAACTTCATTACAATCGGTTCAGTAGTTTTAGCGTGAAAGCGAGACAGACCGACAGAGACAGTTTTTTTAAGATCTTTAATAAATAAATTCAACCTATTAACTTTGAAACTTACAGAAACAAGTTTTAAATTTTTTTATCGACAGTTTGAAAAATAAAGGGGCTGTTGATGTGCAGGTGTAATATCTCTATCTTAATGATTAATAAATTAATAGGTTGTTAATGGTCACTGTTAATGATCACCAAATATTGTATTCCTTAATTACTTATTTACGGAGATTTCATTGTATCCTGTTGAACATTGACCTATTCTCATAGTGATTGAGTAAATGAGTTGGAATAAAACGATTGTCCTCCCTAGTGTTAAGGCAGTTCTCGACAGATCCTCAAGAGGATCACATTTTATTATAAGCATATTATTACTCCCTAAGTATAAGCGAAACAATTGAAGTTCCTGAGCCCTGCCGCCAAGAGTTGTACTGTTTCTTTATAATAAGATACATTATACATATTTGATGTATTTTCATTTAAAAGGCCCCTTCTGAACCCGAACATTACATATTTGGTGTCAGAAGTGGGATATAAATAAGGCCAACAAAATACTTCGTCTAGAAGAGGTCATCCGTCCTGAATTCAAAAGTCCGGATAAAACTTGTTTCCAAGCAAGCAAGCAGAAGGAGCCAAGAAACCAACCAAGGCAGCTTGAGGCGTACAACTGTTATCGGAGTTCGAGAAAAGAAAAAGGAATCTATATCCTGGTTCTTCGCTGGCGGCTTCGACACGTCAGTACCAAGAAAGCCCTTCATCTTCAATCTCGGATAGCGTTCGCGTGCATCAGGTACAGCAACTGGACTCAATTGGAGAAACAACAAACTTTCTAAGTGAGTGGTTTGAGTTCTTAAGATTTCTTAGTGGATATAATAAATAGGATTGATAAAGATAGTTTGTAACTTATAAGAGAAACTATTTATATTTAAAGTGTTTAATTTAAAACGATAAAAATGCAGGAAGTTAGAACTGATAGTAAGATGAGTGGATTTATCGATATTGCTCTGGCAGAAAGAATGATAAATAGGTATGATGGTGATAAATCAAATTTACACGTTTTTATTGATAATTGCGACAACGCATATGTTTTATTAAATCCAATATATAAAATTGCATTCGTATCTGTAATTTTATCGAAAATAGAAGGAAATATTAGATCTACATTATTAAATCGTTCATTTACATCTTGGGATAATTTAAAGCAACATTTATTAGATAATTATTCAGAAAAGCGGACGTTTGCACAATGGCAACTAGAGTTAAATTCATGTCGACAAAATCATAATGAACTAGTTACTAAATATAGCAGTAGAGTAGAGAATTGTTTTATAAAATTAATTAAATCACTGGACACTAAATTATCAAAGGAGGCTCGTGAAGCAAATATAGAATTATTAAGGAAACAGGCATTAAATATTTTTATTAGTGGTCTTCAACCACAATTACATATTTTACTTAAAGCTCAAAAACCGTCAACGTTTGAAGACGCGGTGTCAATAGCTATTTCAGAAGAACAAGAAATTAAATCTAGGCAAGAAATGAACTCGAGACAAAATCATTATAATCCTAACATAAAAAGGTGCAATAATTGCAATAAACTAGGTCATTTAGCTCATCATTGTAGAAATCAACCAATAATTAGGCAGATGCAATCAAATCAAGCTAGTAAAATTCCGACATGTTTTAATTGTAATAAAAAGGGACATCTCTCCCGCGATTGCTGGAATAAGCGTAGTAATAATAATTATAATCGACAAAGTAATCGATTTAATCGTCCGACTAATAATCATAATCAAGTTAATGGAATTATTAATAAGAATAATGTGCCTTTAAACTCCAACGGTCCAAGGCAGGCGGCCGACCCAAGGACCAACAATTAGATACAGGCCAAATAAGATATGTAGATACGCGCATTTCATCATACATAAGATTAAAGTCAACAAGTATTTTGAGTAATAAAAATAGATTTCTTATAGATACAGGTGCAGAAGTTACGTTAATAAAAGTATGTTCGTTAGTAGCGAAAGCATTCATAGATGAGAATCAAAGAATTAAACTTAGAGGTATAGATAAAAATGCTAACCCAACCGATACGTTTGGTTGTGTCCGTTTGACATTTGAGATAGGAGATAAACGAGTGAACCATACACTTTATGTTGTACCGGAAAACTTTCCTATTCAATGCGATGGAGTTATAGGTAGCGATTTTCTATCTAAGACAAATTCAATAATAAGTTATAGAGACAATAAATTACGAATATGTGGTGAAATAATAAATATTGAACATGAGAACGAAATGAAAGATTTGAATGAAAGTTGTTCTAGAGATAATATATATAATACCGACAATAAATGTGAGGTTTGTGACGACCCGCAAATAAGAAAAAATAGAGTAGGTAATGATATGAATACATTAAAGAACAAATACGATGATTATTCAAAAGTGATAAAAGAAAAGAAAAATAAGGAATGTCAAGTGAATTATCAAGCTAATAATGGTATGAATAGTGATGAGAAAAATGAAACGAATTATCAGTGTAAAAGTAATAAAATTATAAATGAGAGTTTTGATAGTGAAAACAATAATGACAGTGGTAATAAGAATGATATTACTATCGTAGAATCGAGATGTGAGAAAGTTATATCTGTAGGTGTAGAGAATCGTGATTTGACGGAAGGAATGATACCAGAACCAATAAAGTTATCAGAAGGTGTTTATCTATGTCCGAGTGTAGTTAAAGTGTACAATGGTAAGACATTAACAATGTGTTTAAATACGACAGATAAGGAAGTTAGAATAAATAAATTGTTTGTTAAGTTAGACCCATTAGATGATGACTATCAGGAAACGAGCGAGATGATTAAGGAAAGAGAAATTAGGGATAAAAGTTTGTTTGATCAAACTCGTTTAGATAAATTAGAACAA
>JADANM010005346.1:5677101-5687942 GCA_026213755.1 Eurema hecabe | reverse complement strand
TACTAGCTAACTTAAACCAAGTCTCTGCTCATCAGAAACTTTTAAGCTTTTTTTTCATTCCACTATACATATATGTATTAGTTTTGAATGTGACAAAATTGTTTTTTTTTTTGCTCACAAGACATTGATATTTTCGTATGTTAGTCATTTTATTATTTTTAATTTAATAGGGAAATAATAAAAATTATGCTGGTTCTTCTCTGTAGAAACCTTTCCAAATTGGTATTTTTTTTTATACCATATGTCATATATGTTACTATTCTTTTAATTCAACTTCCCCATTGAGAGTTATAACTTGACAAACTTACGTTTTTTACATGGGTGATTAAAAAATTCTGCAAGCGACGATAGAAGAAAATTGCAAGCCATACAATTATATACTTGAACTTTATTTCCATTCGGTGCTTCTATTGTTTTTACCAAGACTTTATGATTTGGACCATTTGAATCTGCAAAGTTATTTTCTTATGACATGCCAAGAGGAGATCATTGTATATGCATTCTTATTCTTATTTGAAACCTAGTCTTTTTAAGAATTACTTTTAGTATGTCCTTTAGTTGATTTTTATCAATACCAAGCTTTAGTCTAACATCATCAATTGTTCAGCTAAATTATAAGCTTATATGTAGTTAACAAAATGACTTTGTGGAAATGTACAACAATTCATATATCAACCCTTCAAAAAAGAGCCTTTAAAACTTCAACCTAGATTCTTACTTTTCATATTTTGATCATTTAACTACGAAATGCAAGAAATTTCATCAATATTGATTTACTCTATACGAGATTTAAATAAAATACTTGCCACCAGCAGGCTTAATCTCCTTCACAACGCTGCTGCAGAATTGGTCCACTTGCACATATTTTCTTGTGTTTTGTGCTTTTGATTCTTCTTTCTTCACAGGTATTATAACTCTTACTTGTTCATTCTCTTCTGAAATTATAGAAAGTAATTAAGAATGTTTTATGATGAAAGTTACTAAAATTAATGCTATAACTATGTACTAATATAAATATGACTTAGTTAATTATTAAACATAATCATATCAACAATATCTATGTATGTATTAATACATATATATCATTTTACCAGTTTCTTCATATGGTTCCTCTACAATATCCCCAGTTTCAGTTATCATTCGCCGAGGAATTTGTTTCTCAGCATTGGGATCCTCTTCTGAAATATGCTGATACTCCATTGATATTGTACCATTGTTATCATCATCTAGTGGTTCCTGAAAATATTTTGTATATTTGTTAACAATAGTTATGTAGAAAGCGTAATAGAGTGAATAAGTACCGAATTTCAATAGAAAATTTATATATGAACTTTAGAAAATGTTAACATAAGTAGATCTCCTAAGAGACAATTTTAAAATCATCATTTAATTGGTCGCAAAAAGTAGGATTTCTGGTAAGTAAAATTAAAATCTACATACTATAAGAAAAGAATCTTGACAGAAAATTTTATTTTAGTATTTTATTGGTATTTAAGTCATAACAGATTAATTCAAGAGATATTTTTAATACTTTAATGTAACCATACCTCAACAACAACATCTTGATCATTGTGATAGTTCTGTATGTGGTCCATTACAGAGGTAAATGAAATACCGCAAGCGTTGCAAGTGTACATCTCTTCTTGGACTTCCACTTTTGAATAGTTCTCCTGACTCTGTTCTTCAACCTTCTCTTCTATATTACTTTCAACTACAACTGGACTTTCAGTGTCTTCATTTGTGCCTTGATATATGAAATTAAAGATGATTTTTATGAAATTTTAAATAGTATTCAGTTGACACAAGTCATGTATTCCAGAATAATAATTTATTATTATAGCACAACATAATATGATTATCTGTTTCTTTATTATTTTTAACAGAATACAAGATTAGATTCTATAGTAGTTTAAATGAAGTATGCTTATTATGGATTAAATTTTCAAATCAGCATACTCATTTATATTTTCAATAATTTATATAACATAGTTTCTGTCTAAAAACCGATGGCCAAATCATAGATTGATTATTATATTCATCACATTAAAAGCAGGTGAAACACCTTTCTGTTAACTTAAAACATGTTAATGGCAATATAATTTATATAGTTCCTAATGATAATTAAATTTCAACTAACTTGTTTGAGAGGTGATTAAATTAATAGTGAGTAAAAGATTAAGAAATCAAAAGATATAAAAAAAAACATACTTTCAATACTAAAGGAAATGGTTCCATCATTGTTTTGCTTAGAAACGAGGGTAGCATTTTCACTAATTGAATCATTACTACTTGTAACAAGCAAGTATCTATTTCCACTGTCCTTCACAAGTTTAATTTCTTGATTATTTAGGAACTGCTTATTTAAAAATTCTGAATAGATATTACTGACTTCTGAAATATCTTCAGGTTTTCTATCTATATTATCATTATTTTCCTGTATGTTATCTGAAAATAAATAAAGCTATTGATTGTGTACGTCTTAACTATAAAAATTTGACACATTTAAATATAAAATTTAGACTGAATTAATAATATTGATATTAAATGCAAAACTATATCAATAGGTTTAAGTGGTTACTGCACTGGTGTAGAAAAATAAACAAAAAAACTATTTGAATATTACCTGCAAATTCATAGTGAATTTCATTTTGGTCTGCCTTGCCAAGTATCTTTTCATTTTCAGAATATTTACAAATTATAATAGTTTCTGTACAATTATCGTATTTTAAATGAGATATAAGACTATCCAATGATGAAATGTTACTCTTACATATAGGACATACTAAAATCTCAGAAATTTTAGCTAGGTGATCTACTAGTAATTCCTTAGAACTAAATTTTTCATTGCAACAAAATGGACATGAATATGTTTCGTCTTCCATTTTTAGAAGACGCCTCAGATGTGTTCTTTATGATTATATTAAATACAGCTAAAGTGCTTCATTATTTGTAAACATTGCTTTGAATTGTCTTTGACGTTTGTCTAAATCTTCAATATAAACATATTTTTGAAGAACTTCACACTAATTTACTGTTCAAATCGCACAAAAGTTCTCACTTCACGAGTCACGACTTCACGCCATTCGAATACTTTGCCCCCGTTTACAAAGAGATAGAATCATAGAGTACACCCTACACTGTACAGGTATTATGAATGAATCAAAAATGACATATTTGTTGTCAACAGATTATAAACTACAAGATAAAGAATTTCCTAGTTTTTCAATTATAGCATTATTCCGTATTATGCAGAATAATGCTTAACTTTCAATGTTTTAAATTCTTTCTTCCTTAAGGAATAAAGGATATGTTATTACATAAATCGAGAACTAAATTAAGTTCTTTCGCCCGATGAATGCAATTCCATATGCAGTGCTTAAAATTAACAAATATTTTTCTTTAACTTGATATTGATCCCTTAAACAGGGATAACTAATGATTAATATTAAAAGATTATTATTTTAGATCTGTATTATTTGTGTAGTTTACAGTGAATCTGTGACTAACGTCTGACGACGTCAACTGTCAATTACCATCAAATCGATCGCCATTTTGTTGAATTTCTTTAGTTTGGCATTTGAATTTTGTATACTCAAACAAATACATCCATACATTAATCGCTTTATTTATAAAAGCATCGTTAACGATAACATGCTATGTGTACATCTATAAAAAAGTGGTCGGGGATAATCGATTAATGGTTTAGTAAACGGCTTCTTTGATATACTTATGATATTTATGTGTGTTGATTTACGCGCGTAAATTAAATTCGTAAAATGTTAGGCAAACGAATGCATCATAATAGCAAAGGAAGATTAGCAAATAAAGGTCATGATAACGGTAAACCAGCAAGTCCCGGTCTATCTCCATATAGCAAACCGAAACTAACTGGTTCAGTTTCTGTCGGGAAAACAAAAATGGATATGTGTCCAATACCTTACATTCGACAACAAGATAATCCTGTAAGCCTACCTCGGCTTGCAGCTATTGCAGCACGATCAGCAGATGAACCTATAGGTATGGATGAACTAGATGCCTTACAATTTGAGTTAGAAACATTGCTTTGCAATACTGCCCTTCGTGTAAGGTATTTTCAAGGAGAAATTGAAAGCATTGATACCAACGAATCAAAAAGAGAGAAGAAAAATAAAGCTGCAGGCAAGCAACTGCAATATCCTGGTAAAAGAAAATTTCCAGATGATAAACTTGTTAAAACCAAAGATTATGGAAAATTATCGAATCAACCCAAAATGCCAAAGTTCAAGAACTATAGTAATCCCTCATCTGGAGCTTCTCACACTTATTCTAATGATCAAGCACTGAATTCTGATAATTCAGTAAAAGTAGAAATGTCACAGTTGGCATTGCCAAAGAATAATATTCCATATAAATTTTGGAACTCTGTTGATCCATACTGCGCACCAGTTACAATGGATGACATTAAATTTCTGGAATCCCTTCTTGTACAGAGCAGCAATACGACATTACCACCTATCCCACCTCTAGGAAGGCATTATTCAGAAGTTTGGGCAGATGAGCATTTATCAGAAGATCAGAATGCATCTAACCCAAATAAAAAGTCTGGGCTGTCACCTGATGCAACAAATATGAGAAAAAAGATGGAAAAGTCTACAGATAATATGATCACGGGTCCTTTGACACAAAGGTTAGTTTCTGCACTAATGGAAGAAAATGTCATGTCCTATGATGTACCAGATATTAAAATAAAACAATCTGCAAATACCAAAAATAGCTTTAAAAATTCATTGACATTGGAAAAGTGCTTGCGCAAGGAGTTAGTTGAACAAGGTATTCTTGACCCAGAAGACTTGCCACCATTAACCAATCCAGCTGATGATGAGATTCTGACTGAAATAAAGAAATGTCAAACAGAGTTAACAGCAGTCAGAAAAGAAAATTGCAGAAACTTGAAAAATTTGATAGGTTTATGTAAACAAGAGATGATAAGACTTAATTTGAAGAAACAATTGGATCAAGTAGATATGGAATGCACTGACATTTACAAAAAAATGGTAGCTGCGAAACAGAAGAAAAGACCAATTACGAAAAAAGAGAAAGATGATGCTTGGAGGGCTATCAATGAACAAATAAGACTTAATAAAGAAATCAATGCTTTGCCATTAACAGGACCAAACTCTAGTTAATTGTAAAAACCATTATGTTGTCATAAATCATTAAATGACTAAATAAGAAAGGCTTCAAATAATAAATATGTATTTACCGATGAATTTGATGTTTTTTTATAATTCTAATCTATTTTTTAAGTTATATTAATACTGATTATACATGGAAAATATAAAAACAAGCTCCTTTTTTGGGCTAATCCATGCATACTTACAGCTCTCCAGGTAGGATTGTAGATTTTATAGAACTTCTGCCATATCTGTGACAGAATTACAATATCTCTGGGGGATCGTTTGCTGGGCCCTATGTAATTGGGTCCATAGGGGGGCCAATTGGGTCTTGCACCATGCACTAAATATAGATGATGGACGTACCCGGAACCATCGGACAGAGAAGTTTCCTTCTAAAAGAAAAGGTTACTGAGGACCTCACTGGTCCATTTAGCTTCACCCTAGGCATTGGATTGCAAAAAGGATTATACGGGTAACGGGAGCTTTCAGTCATATCCGACTGGATATATCTTTCGGTATTTTATGACAGTGTAATTTTTTTTTATTTGATTATGAATTACAGAATTAGTGTTATGTTTTAATAGCTGCTTTATAGTTTACAACCACCTCGTAATAATTTTTTTTGTCCAATAAAATTGCCACTTAATTATTAATGACACTTTTGACATTTGACAACTTGTAAACATTTAAAATTTTAACGAAAATTCCATTACTTTTGTCCGTTGTTGTTTTCTGTGTAAAGTTTTCAATAATAATTTTAAGAGCACATATTGTAGTAATTAGAGATTTATTTGATGATTCAAGCTGGCTTAAGATGGAAAATCACTTAACACCTAATAAAATACAGAGATTAATACATTTGGCGGAAGATAGATCGTTTAATTTGCCTCGACGTTTGGTTCCAAGTAGCCATGATGAAACAAATAGGTAAGTTATAACTTTTAAGCTTTATAATTTTTGTTTTAATAAATTGTTATTTTACTGTTGCATGTTCGTATTTATTTTCAGAAGTATCGCCACAAATCAAACGCCGTACAATAAAACCAGCGGTGAGTCGTCTTCGGGAATATTGGACTTGGAACGTGTACAAGGTGAGTTTCTATTATAAAAACTATAGTTTTAAGATTATTTTTTTGTTTTCTAATGAACGCAAACATTTTACAGGATTTGGTGAGTCTGGAATTGGAAACATATCACTAAGTAAATCGGTAAATATTATTCATTTAATTTAACAACATTTCTCTCTTGCTTTTATTTATTCGTAATATTAAACAATTCTATATATAATAAATGTTGTTTTTTTAGTCTGCTTTTAATCCTGGTGAGATGACAGGAAGATCAACAGGAGCTGATGAAATACCAAATCCAGTGTCAATAGGAGCTTCAAGAATGTTTGAAGAGTATGGCCGACATTCAGTAGCCCTTGAGAGCATCACAAGCCACATGGATAAACAGACATTAGAGATTAATGATTTAATGAGGCATTCTATAGCCACCAATTATTCATTTAATGGCAAAGTAAGGGTCAAATATACGTAAATATATTATGGTACTTGTGTCTTTGTATATATTGTAGTGTACTAGGGAACAGGTTAAATGGATATATTATGCATGAATAAACCTTCCTCTTAAATGACATTATCTATTGAAAAATACTTCATGAAAACCGCTTGCATAGTTTCAAAGATTTAAGCATACATAGGAACGACTGAAGAAAGTATCTTTGTTGTATTTCATGATGATGAGGTTGGTTTTCAGGCAGTAATAAAAGTTAATAAATTTTCCAGAGAGATTTAACAGCAGATGAAGCATCATTAGTTATGAGAGAAGCACCAATTCCTATTCAACAAAGCACTGAAGTTAATTTTCAAGACAGCATGTAAGTTGTTTTGTTTTTAACTATAGTATTTTATAGCCGTTTCACTTCAGATATAAATCCTATATAGTAAATTTAAGTACAATAAAAATTAATGATTTTATTTCATTAATACATATATACAAATATTTCAGTGTTAGCAATTCCAATATGTCTGTGGGTGCATATTTTAAAAACAAGTGTCCAACATTGGGAATTATTCTTGGTAACACAGACAGTCCTGATAGATCTATGAGACCAAGTATAACTGAAGGTAAGTAAACTTTACTGTTTTACTTTTAAATTTATTATTCATGGCTCCAATAATATGTATACTTTATTTTAGTTTCATCAAATGGACCAATGGGTATAGTCACACCAAATAAACAAAATAATACTTATAAAATTGACTACAATTTGGACTCTGTACCTGTAAGACAACCTAAAGCTATAAGTGCCGAAAAATATGAGACATCGTCACAAATACCAAATGATCTAAGCTACATTTTACCAAAACCAGTGGATTCAGAAACCTCAACAGTAAAGAATGAAAGAAACATACCAGTTAATAAAGTAATTGATCCTAAATATGGAGTCAATCAACCAGCAGCTATATCAAATGTGTCATTCGCTCCCAAGCCCTATTTGCCCAAACCTGTAGAAATGTTAAAAGGTAAAATGCAGTCCTCATTTAAGCTGGCCTCTGAGGAAACAGAAAGTTCATTGGAGAATTCTCTAAGTATATCAAAAATTGCTGATTACCTTGGTAAGGATTTGAATACATTGAAATCTTTATTTGTATATGATAAACTAATGTGTATCTAATATTCGTTTAACTTTCTAGGTCGACAATCAAATATAAGCATTACAGATATGTTGCAATTGAACAGTCAAATGAAACAATTAAATAGAAAGCAACCATTGAGCGAGTTACAAATGAATCTTATAGAAAATAAACAGAATAACCAGGAAATGTATGTAACCAGTTTAAAAGATTCAAAGAAAATGGAAACAGCAACTTCTTCAAGTACAGTTAATACAGTTATATCAATGGATAAATTAAAGATATCTGAAAGAAAAGTGCCAGCTGTTGTAATTACAAAAGATTCATTGGATGCAGAAAAGGTAGAACTAAAAGATTTAAAGACACCAAAAATCGTAAGGTCAAAATCACCATCAAGCAAAAGTCAGTCTACTCTTACAACTGTGCATGAAAATAGAAGTTTCAAATCATCCAACAGCCCATTGCAATCTAGTAAAGGTAAAAATTATCAATATTTATATCTTGGTGCTTGTGACTTTATTTATGTATTGATTATTTTATTTGTTTTTTCTTTCCTTTCTCTTATCTTTTATTATTACGCTTCATATAAGTAAAATAGAAAGTTTATTGCAAACCATTATTCAATTTTATTCATGTCATAATAATGAAACAAAAACTTTTGTCTCTTGAATTAGTTTTTTATATATAATTAGATATATGTATACTTAAAATTATCTATATTTTGTTTAAAAGGAAGCTATAATTTATGCACAGTCATATAATATGTAGTCTATACTGTATTGAATCATACCTTTATGTAAATTGATGAAAAATAGTTATATATAATAATTAGCAAGTCAGGTTGTAGTGATAATAAGTAGTTATTTTCAGGTGAAGCTAATGCATCACACATACCCTCCCCAAACATTGTTTATAAAGAATTAGATAAGTCTGTAGATTGGCACGAAGTAATGCAACAGAAACGTTTCAATGAAGAATGCTTTGCTAAAGGTTTGTGGGCCTTGCTTCCGTGGCACGCGAATAACACCTGACTAATATTAATTTTATTTGCTCTAATATTGCTAATATATGGGGTTTTATTATAAGGAATATTGAAACATAAATATATTGTATATACATAATTTTTCATAGTTACGATTTTTCGAGTTTTTCACTTTAAATGATTCTTTTTTACAGAACCCTGGGTAGATATTATTACGACCCCAGTGGAAGCATTTGTTGGTAAGAAAAATACATTTATAAGTAATATTTTGATTTTCAATCTAGTATTAATATTCAAACTGTGATTTATTTCAGGTGTTAGTACTCCTGTTGTTATTCAAATAACTACACTGACCGATAGCTGGTTGACAGCGAAAATACAATTTGATAATATACCCACCAGAGATTTTACAATAGAACTGCCAAGGCAGCCCCTACTGTTATCTCCAGCTAAGACTGACAGATTTTCGTTCCATGTAACATCTAACATAGAAATAAGTACAAATCTGCAGTTCACAATATTTTTAAAAGACGCCTCCATTGACGGTGAATATGAACAAAGAGGAAATATTGAAATGAACATCAAAATGCCGTCAATACAAGCCGTGTCGTGTGATGGCGTTAATAAAGTATCGTTCCCATTGATCCAAGAAAAAACGTCGCTAACTAAATATTTTGTTCTGTTAAGCGATTGCCAAGAAGATTTGCAGTTGGAGCTGTCGATACTGATGGGAGATAGTATGTTCGTGATAAAGAATGTTCAGGAAATTAGGAAGAGTGATGTGAGTAAAGCTTTAATGGAACGGCAGGCGTCGTGCGAGGATCAGACAAAAGCCAAGAGCAAAGCTATAAATAAACAGCTTTGTAGGCTGAGTAATGGCAATGCCATTAAAGTGACCATTATGTTCACCTCACCGAAACTTAGTGATTTGGGAATAAGTAAGTACATGAACACCTTCTTTGATAATATAATTTTTATATTCTTCTATGCTTGTTTCTTGTATAATTTAAGATTTTCTGGGCAGGATTGAATACATTGATTGATAATTGACATTTCAGTGGACAAAATGGCAACATTTAAAGGCACACTCAATGTTAATCTGATTGGCGTAAACACAGTATTGAAGAAAGTAAATCTATTAGCTTCAGTTGGTATTGCATGCCTTGAGGTTCAGCCAGCAGGAAAGAACATTGTTGCTAGTAATGGTTAGTCAACAAGTAAACTACATATATTTATAATGCATGACACGAAACTCTTTGAGTATGCGAGTCAAATACACGCACTTAGCATTGGCTATATTTTTAAATTATTAAAGAGAACACTCTTATTCTCTTTTTGATAATTTAATATGAATACTAAATCGGAAGTAATATAGAGGTTTTAAAATTTGAGTTATGTCTAACTTAACAAAATTGAACAATTTCAGAACCAACAAGTATCACAGTGTACAACAGTGGAACTATCCCAGGTGCTTGGATCGTAAAGTTCACTGGTGATATGAATGTACCCTTTAAAGTGTCTCCCCCTAGGATTGAAGTTAGGCCCGGCGATTCTAAGCAAATTAATATAATATATACTGGACCCCCTGATGTGCAAAGTGAAGGGTATTTATTGTTTTTTTTCTAAATGGATTAACAACTTTCATAAATTTTACTAACAACAGGTGGGTTCTAAAAAAATGTTTATTTTTGTATACAGATCCTTGGTTCTGGAAGAAGTAACAACATTAGCAATAACAGTGGTGAATGTGATGGGTGGGTCTACAAAGCCTACTTCATTTCCAATCAAAACTAATACCAACAATATATCGTGGGTCCGACCTGGACGAAAGGAATTGAGCTTGAAGAATTCTACTGATAAAAAAGTACAAATTCGTTGTTGTATTGTCGGAGATGGATTCTATATTGACTCGCCTTCAGAGTCGAGAGGGACTTATGTACTGTCCTTTGGAGCGCGAGAATGTAGACCCTTGCCTATAATATTTGCTCCAAATTCTACTATGCCATTTGCTGCCTCTCTACACCTGGTGTTTGATAAGAATAGTGACTTCTCGAGAAAGGTAAA
>JADANM010005346.1:5635189-5671636 GCA_026213755.1 Eurema hecabe | reverse complement strand
TTCGCAAAACAGTATCTAAAACACCTGGAATCATCGAAAGGTAATGTAAATACATCTAAAATAATATTCCGGTGACTTTCACGTGACGTGAGTAGAATGCGTGTAGCCATAGATATATACATCACACACTCACACGATTTTAAAATAGGAATTAACGTCCTAAACTAAAAAATAAACCAGTCACTTAATTATAAATTAGTGTTAAGATCGCCAACGCTTACACTGGCCTAGCGCGCGGGCCGGCTCGACCCGCCGTATCATTAAGTTTTAGGACAATGACATTTCTAACATTTTATCATTAATAACCGAGGCCCGTGAGTTTGTCGAGGTCGTCAGGCTGCAGTTTCCGAACTTCCCAACGTTTCCTAACGAGTTAGTGCGACTCTGCAATGACTAGACGCAATGCAGATACCATATTCTACGAGAGATCATTGTCGCTTTATTGGTGCCGACTGTCGACTGTCGACTGCCGACTTTCGAGGGAGCTAAAATAGTTTTGGTAATTTTTAGTGTCACGTCTAACTTATAATTACGTTTCATAATCGTTAAAGTATTCATAAAAGAAAAATAAACATATATTC
This sequence comes from Eurema hecabe, assembly GCA_026213755.1. Classification (NCBI taxonomy): domain Eukaryota; kingdom Metazoa; phylum Arthropoda; class Insecta; order Lepidoptera; family Pieridae; genus Terias; species Terias hecabe. Next base: position 5,671,055 of record JADANM010005346.1, on the reverse strand, counting down.
ATACCACGCCGTGTGGTTTGTTATTATTGTATTAAAAGTAAGACACATCAGCATAATTGTTGTAAACATATTGTGTATCATTGTTTATAGACTGTTGTTTTATTTAAAGTATAACTATCACAGACAATATAAAAATAAAAAATCGAGTTGGTTGTGATTACGTCAAATGATTATTAAAATATCAATATCAATTGATAAAAATAAAACTTTTCTAATGATGTGGATTTTTAAAACATAAGCTTAGTCGTTAAAAATGCACCTACACTGCTATAATATAGATAATATAAGAACGATTAAAAAGCAATCTAGTTAATTGATAAAAATTATAACAGTTGTGTAAATATAATGTAAAATAATAATAAAAAAAAATATTTAAACATAGCAGTGTAGATTATCATAAGAAAAATATTATATTTTGAATGTATCCTTAGATAATAGTTTTTGTTTGTTTAAAGCAATACAGTTTATATGTTTATCTCGCTCATTAAGCTGGTGTATTTTGTTTCTATAGGCACAAATACAGCATTAGATACATCTAAATACCTGTTAATACATACATGTCTATAGCAAACAATGTCAGTGCTATTGGTTATTATACAATTCGATGGCATATGTGCTGCTTTACAACAATACCGTATATAGCCAAGTAGTATGTAAAATAAGTGATGTGATAGTAATAATGATTTAAAAAAAAGTTAATTTAAAAATGACTATTCCTATCTGAGAAAAAAGTTTGGTTTAATTGTGATAATGACACGTAACATCTTAATTATATACGGTATTATAAAACGATAGTCCTATTCTATACAACAAAAATATAGTCGCCTGTTCACTTTACAGTGACGTCACGCCAACACGAGACAACCCACACACACACACATACTAACACACACGCACACACAAACACTTGCCTACACATGGACATGATATTATGTTTTCTAAGTGTGATATGAGAATGTTATCTGAATGATTTTAAAATGATTAGTTTAATACGTTTATATAGATCTTTTCTGTAATGAGAATCAAAATGACTAGGACACTATGTTGTAGCTCATATACATATTTGCAAATTTGTAACGTCTAATATCTAAATTTTAAATGGTTTAAAGTGTATTCATATTATGTTACAATTATAAAGCGCATTCATAAGGCAAACTTCCGTAAAATATTATCGAATTAAATTGATAGTTTTCACTCTCTATTACAAGACGCTTTGTATTTAGACCTATATAAACATAATAAACTTGTATGTACATATTTGTTTATAATTTACATAAAGTTGAGCGATTAAAAGAATCATATGAAATTTAAGTTGTGATCCGAAAAGTGACTTCTTCTTCTTCTATTATATTTGATAGGGCATTGTTGTGTTTATGATGAGTCTACCTGACTTGCGATTTCATACGTGTATGTGTGTTATTATATATGTATTTTGGTTACGTTTTAGATATCATACATGTGTGTGTAACCATCACGCGTATGTGTGTATGTGTGTGTGTGTGTGTGCAGTAGGTCGGTGGTGGCGGTGCCCGCAGCTCACGCGCGGGGCGGGGTGGCGGGGGCGGTGACGTCACGCGGCTACGGCGCCCGGTAGAGCAGGTAGGCGGAGAGCGCGGGCGGCAGCGCCAGGCGGGACGCGGCCGCTCGCAGCCGCGCGCGCCCCACGCGCTGCCGGATCACGCGCCGGCACAGCTCCATCAGCGGCAGCGGCTCCGCTGTAAACATACATATACCGTTACATTGCGTTCACCAACTAGTAACTTTATAGTCATATATACATCTGCAGCAAAAGCGTTATGATGTCAATGAAATATTCTCACATAGAACTTAGTCAAAATTGGGTTCATGAGATCTTAGGGTTATGCTCTAAACTATAAATTATTTTTTTACGATTTATTTAAAATAAATGTAACCTATTTAACAAAAATATTATTATTACTCTGTAATAGTTGATTGATTTTTTACCTCCATTTTGATTTGGCATAGAATTATTAAAATATATAACTAGACAGGTGAGCACGGTAAAGTAGGCAGGTAAGGCGGTGTACTCACGGTCGAGGCCGCCGATGTACTTGATGGTGATCTCGGCGTGGCCCCAGACGGCGGACACGATGGGGTAGAGCGTCTTGCCGCGCAGGCCGCGCGCCGCCACGCCCAGGTAGCGGCCGTCGGCGCAGAAGGCCAGCGTGCCCTCGTCCATGTCCAGCACCACGAGCAGCCGGTCGGGCACGAGGAACTGCTCGTCGGGCCGCAGCAGCGCCGGGTACGTGCTGCCGCCGCCGCCCAGACCCTTCGCGTTGTGGTACACCTGCAACACACATTCGTACACATTAACTTCATGTTAGTTTTTCTAAGCTAATAAAAACGTTCTTGTAACAGCCAACGAGTAAGGAAGTGGAACTACGGCACATAGAACAACACGGATTCGAATATAAGTCTTTTTTTTAAATCTACTGCTAAAACTGCTCACTCTCTCAACTGCTGTTAATTTATAGTAGTATTATAAAATATATCGATTTTTAAGTGTTCGTGCACCGGGTCTAAGGTGAGATCTGTTACTTTATAAATTATTTATTATATCAATGTTATATCAACCTTATTTCTTCCGAGATCCCAGCCCCAGCTCTGATCGGTCGCGCCGACCAGGCTCTGGTAGCCGACGGAGTGCAGCGGCGCGTGCGCAGTGGCCACGCCGACGACCGCGTGCGTGCCGCGCTGCCGCGCCGGCCACACCACCTCCCAGCAGTGCAGCCCGCGCGAGTAGCCCACCCGCCCGCGGATGCAGTCCGTGCTCTGCGCGACCGGGTGCCGGTGGAACGTTAACGCGTCCTCCTCCTTTACGAATATGTTTAGTGATCTGGAACAGAGGGCGAGATAGTTAAGTATTAATGTTATAGGATATTTGATGAGTCCTACCGTTTCTAGCTAATAATATGACATACTAATTACTAACTGTGTTCCCGTTCCCGGGGCAATATTAAGTATCATATGTGTTCTATGTGTTTATCCATCCATATCACCTATCTACATACCAAATTGTCACAAATTTTCACATTTATAATATTAGTAGGATATTGAATAATGCAAAGTTAACGATTAACTTTAAGCCAAAAAATAACACTTAAAGTTACACAACGGAACATTTTAAGTATAATATTGTATTCAAATTAACGAAGGAGTGAGTTAATTACGAACGAAGACCTATTGACCTACGACTTTATCGATAATACAACCTTGTTCTGCCAAATACGTAACGTATGAGGAGAATTGGTTGTTAAATGGCAAGCGACAAGGACATACGTATTTGTGAAGGTACGAATTATAAAACATAATGGGCTATTTGATTTTTTATTCTATATCCTTAATGTAATGGCCTGCTCGCTAGTCTTTTTAGGATTATCTATAGATATTACAAAAAATTAAATAATGATAATGAGCTTTATAGACAGTTTGTATCAGATATTTTTGTACAAGAACAGAACGATATTAAATATTGAATGTGCATGGCTTTACTGGAAGCCACAGTAGCATAAAGTTTGAATAAATACAACGTTATATTATGTTCGAAAGTTGCCAACGGATGCAGGGGTGTATGTAGCTTGGAATATTTGTTCTCTAAGTCAATACACATATCCGCTTAAAATGCATTTCCACTTAATTCTCTTTGTTGCTTTGAAGCTGTTTTGTCATGTGAAAAGCATTTTGTTTTAGCACTAAATTGCACAATCAGATAGACTAGACTGATTATATATCTAAACGATTCATAATATTATACAAGATTAGGTAAATATTATATTGAAAGGAGGTAAGTACTGTACATAGAAATATATCGAAGGCATTAAAATAGTTGAGGAAAGAAGTTTAGGAAATTCGCAGCAGGATTTTCTAATTCCAACCTATACTAGGTTAATTCTATTTATTATTTTTCTTTCTTTAATAGTTATTTTATATAACTATCGAAACTCGCTATTACAATGTTCATTATTTTTACTCACTTAAATATTAATTATAGATACGATAAAATTACCTAAGGTTATTTACTTACTTATTGCGCAATTCTAAACTTCCTTCTACTCATTATTTTTTGTTCAACTCCTTAATAAAATTATAATTTACTTTAATTGCAGTCAAAATTTATAAGGACGCTTATTTTCTGTTGCCAATGCGTCTTCCGGGTTAAATACTAATTACACGAAATGGATTACCCTCTTCAACGCTGCCCAATAATGCTCAGCTCAAATTTTGTATACTACATTCCAATTATCAATATAAAATATGTACTCCTTAAGTTACTGTAAATAAGTTAAGATACTTTATATATATAATCGAATTCGGCAAGACTTTGGCGTTGAAGAAAACTAGGTTTAAAGTATTGAATTGATGTATAATGTAGTAGTTTATTTTATTGAGTGCGTGGTGTGTACTATTTACTTTTTTTACGGGGTAAATCCTCTACCGCGTCCTCCTTGGGGGAGATGGGGGCGGTCGTGTCGGACTCGTCAGAAGGATGTACTATTTACCTATCATCTGGGTTCCAGGCATGCTTGACCTGCGTGTCGGGGTGCGCGGGCGGCGCGTCGAGCAACGCGTCGAGGCGCGCGGGCCGCGGCGGCTCGGGCGCGAGCTCGCGCGCCACCACCGCTTTGAAGGGCGCCGTGCAATCGCGCGACACCGACTTGACACCGCCGGAGAGCTTTTGCCCCATGTTCATGCCCCTGCAGCGAGTGCGGGCGCGCTTCGGCAGCGCCTTGAGGCCGCCGCGCCGCGCCTCCTCCGCGCCGCCGCCCCCGCCCCTCACTGAGCGCTCCCCGCTCTTGTACCTGCAATGCATACACACTACACATTAATATCGTCGGATGACTTATGAAGGTAGATGTGAAGGTAGATTTTCCATCCCTTGGAGTGTGACAGTTGGTTGTCGGCCATTAAAGCGATACCATTAATTTACGTGTTTCCTTACAATCCCCAGTAGCTACGTAACAATTGTGTTGGCTTAACTTAAACTAATCTGTAAAAATGTATTGCTAAATAATGGTGCAATAAACTAGGTACTAATGGAAATGTGAAGTCGTAACTAAGTGGTATAAATTGTTAAGTCTCTCAAATAATGCTAAGTTCACCAAAAACCGGTTTGCAGTGCATTAAATAAATGGTCACAATGACATCACAGCAGATGCTGGCGACGGGCGTCTCCGCATCAGTATCGAGCGCTCATCTTATGTAACAAACGGCCGTCTAACCGTGAAAGTCGCCGCTCAAAAGCCAAGGTTACCGCGGCCCTGGGGCAAGCTTCTAACACATGTGAACATTATATACAAAACCACAAATTTATAATAGCTCCGCCGGTTAGGCTGTTTTTGCCTCCGCAATGATGTCAGCGTACGCAATTACAAATAATATACCTACTTCAAACGTAACGGCAGGAAGCCGCCTAAATATTATTAACGACGCATTGAATATCTGCACATGGATTGGATCATTCGATAGCACGAAACAGACGTCATACAGTCCCCTTTGGAAGTCTCTTGTGTATGCGATTGCCTAAGAATTGAGACGGGACGCTTAGCAGGCCTGCGAGCTACAAGGCCGCCTCCGGTCGCCTATAGCGGTATAATAAAAGCGGGAAGTGAAAGGTAGTGAATGTAGGGAACATTCACGTTTACGCCTTATCCGCAGCTGCAGACTTCTTCAACCAAAACGAGCAGATTTTTTTTCAAATAATTATTTTTCTTCATTGAAAATCGCATTCATGTTGTGAAAATATTGGACTGATGACATGTGAGTGAACGCCAAGGCTATTTGTGTACGACTTGATAGTCGAGATTACGGTGGAGTTCACATGGTAGACGGTTAATAAACAAACCGACGACACGTGACCAATTTATGAGTATTCACGTTATAAAATTATTCGAGACCGAGTACCTACAGTATAAAAATTTTCCATTTATACAATATTTGCTTCCTAGACATACTTATGAAACACCTAATGCTATTCAATCCAATAATTCATAGGGTAAAAAGGATCTTTTAAATTTTTGAAAGTATGTAGAGCCCGATAATACCTACGTTCTTTTTTGAAGCCAGTAAAGGTCGATGATTCATGACATGATTTATTATTTATATCGTGGGAATGTATGTATCGGCTCGCGAATGATATCAATGGAGGCAGGCGGTAGATAAGTATAAAATTGGAATATGTGCTTGTGTAAATGTAAGACCGGGTGCGGCAGTATTCAACATAACCGTTCACGCTCGGTGAGAGGTGAATGGAATAGAGCGTTGCTAGGCCGACAACATTAGCGTGTGCCAAAGCGCTTGAACAATGAACTAGACAAATGACGAACATTCTCTGCACACCTCGGTCTAAACATTTTACACTGTACCCACTTTAAATACTCCGTAGTTTAGACGCTTCCGTGATGCCAAGATGCAATCTCGTTTATAAAAAATACATTTATCTTTATTAATTACTGTAAAGATTAATTACTTCCAGTCATCATCCTTGACGCAGGTCACTAGATTTAATCTAATGAAATTCAAAACGCGTTTATTATAATAAAATATGATATACCTAATACCTATGTACAACTGTTTATATCGCATACGCTTTGTGCAATGTTAGCTCGCACATCATTTAGTAGTTAGCAACATAACGCGGAAACAGATCACTAGTGCGCTTATAAATTAATGAGCAGAGCTGGACATTAGTCGATCGCTGTCACGAAAACATAGGTTACACGAGTAGATTAGTGATAACTACCGTCCGCAATGCCAACAACTGCGTTTACCCGGCAACGGGCCAGGCGCTTGGCTGGTATTAAGCTTATTGACTGCTTTAGAGCCCTACTAGGCTTTATAGAGGCAGGGTTTAATGTCTATCGCTACTTATCACACTGTGTTACAAACGCCTGTAGGAGATAAATGATATTATTAATCAGAAAGAAAAGTTTAACAACAGCCCATGTTTTAACCTGATATAAAATGTTTATTATCCATTTCTGAAGTAATAATATAGGCTCAATCATGAAACATAAAACTGAATTGCAAAAGATAGGTAACCAGCTCGTTATATTGGAATAAATTTTGATTGGCAACATGGCATCGTTTAATTCGGAACACAAATAAAAACAACGCGCCATCCGAAATTGAAACGTCCCAACGCGATTGAATATCTAGACGAGAACACTGCGAGGAGGATTTATTATTAATTGGATCATGACAATGCATAATTCATGATTTATAATTAAATAACGTGTTCAACCATTTCTGGCGTATGTGTATAGACTCCAGAGTACTTAGTTCGAATGCAGACAATAATTTAATTAAGGGATTGGTATGTGGTAACTATAGGCATAATAAGAATTAAACATTAGATAAAACGCCATGGTATATAAAATTATATTCCAAATATAATTTGAAGAAAATGTTTTATTTTATCATTAATTTAAGGCATTCCTGAAACTGTTAATTGCCTGGCAATGAAGCAGTAAAGAGGCAAGAAATTATATGGACATATCTTTACTTGAAGCAAATCCTAGTTTAATCTCCCTGAAGTGGTGCGTCGCTTTTCGTACATGACAGTAGTAACAACTAACAATGCGACTTTGCCAATAGCATTAGCAACTTCCGTAACAACGTGTGTCAACTTCTCTGTAACTTTTTCTTATGTAATACGTAGCTGGCTAATTAATGTGTTAAATAATTTTCACTACAAGTATATGATCAATATTTTTATTATTTGGACTAGTGAAAACTCGTCAGGTCGTCATATTACATTGATAAACCAACACTTATAATTAACACATAAGAGACAATTTATAATAATATATGCGGCATGTAGGTCAGATTATTGCAAAGCACGAAAACTGAAAGCGATAAATTCTTACAGGTTTAAAGTTCACAGGTGAGGGCGGAGGTTTAAAAGTTGAATTGCATAAAGTGCCGTGGAGCATTTCACATTATTCGAAACGTTGGGAGAAAGTGCCGACTCAAGGGTCGCCTTACGAAAGACTCTCAAATTTGGTCCGGCCCGTATAAGTACATTAGTGTTACGAAAACTCACGCGGTGTTTAAATATTTGGATACGATATGGAAGATTGATTTTGACTTGTAGGTACGTCGAGTGCATTTTATCGGACTTTTCGTATAAAATTGTATATTTTATTATTCTCGTATTAATAAAAGTATATGGGTGAAGCGTTTTCCATATAATAGTCTATAGGCCACAGTATTAGCAGCAACTCACTAAATCCTTTATCTGCCTCCTATTCCAATTCACAAGTTTGGCAAACTTTGTAATCTCTTTCGAGAAGATAAGCTACGTGAGAGTGTGATATTTTGCTTATCACGTTGTTGGTAATGTTTATATAACATGAATGCTTAAAGTAAATAATAACGAATATGTGTACATCTTGAAAGAACTTATGATTGTAGGAAGTATGACGTATAAAGGTGCATACTACGCAGTATAAATGAGTACAGAAAAAACATTTTTATATTACTTACTGCTCAATAACTTAACCGTGATTCCATCTTTGTAAAGATGTTTAAATCTGTTGCATGTTTTATTAATAACAAATGTCACTTTCCATTTTAAATGTCCCTTTTTAATAACAATTAAATAACTGGCAGGGCGTGTCGCGACAACCTTGTGTCAGTTGCCGCGTTTTAACAGAGCCTTGTGTCAAGGAAAAACCTACTTAGCGGTTTCCCTGGCCCTGAGCGGACCTAGCGAAGTTGTTTTTTCGCGGATAATTAAATGCGTACTTAGACAGAATTCCGCGAACGCGTTTTACCTAAATCGCTTTAACTAGATCTAAGCCAATTAGTTATCGAACATTTAGCAAGATTTGTGGCTTAATCTAGTTGACGAATGTATATTTTTCTTTATGTAGCTTTTAGAAATCCATTGAGTACGTATATTTCGGATTTATTTACCTTCCCTATGTTTGAACAAGATGAGTATTTTCAAGGCTTTAGTATGTAAAGAAAAAAATACAAAAGTAATAATAGAAAACCACCTCTGAGTCGCTAACCTCATTTACTCTTATTTAATCACAAAATTTAGTATTTATGTTATGCAAAATGTCTTTTTAAGGTAGGTATCTCTTGTCAGTTATACTGCATCATCGACCTTGGCCTGAGCAATTATATGAACGTCTTTGAAGAACACGTTAAAACATTAAAATAAGAATTTATTTTAATATTTTTCTGCTGACATCGCTGTGTTAATGAGACTTTATATTATATTAAAATGTTTAAGTTATAATGCTGGTGCTTAGAAATCGTCTTTATTATTTCTACTGTAAATCTGTAGAGAGACGGTAAATAAACATATAGTGTATCTGAAGAAGTGGTCTACAGATTGAATATTTATCATAATGTTACTATAATACACAACAATCTAGGCAAGAGACCCAAGCATTAGGCTTTTGGAAAATTGTTGTCGTGCCGCCAAACTGATTTACACGTGCAATAAAGCATGAATCAATCAACACAATAAAACCGCATTAAAGGTAATCGACATGTGTGGAACTAATGATTTGTTACAAAAAGTGTAAACATTAATCATTGTGATGAATTCTTGGGATGGCGACCGCGTGAGATGGCAGTGAATCGGATAATGTTTTGATATGAGTAATAGCTGATAGGTAATGTTGTTATTCGTTTGTCCTGGTGTCCGCGCGCCGGTAGCTGGCCGGGGGCCTTGACTGCAATGCGCGTACGCCGTAGCGTGTCAAGGGAGCGCTGCTTTCGCCGCCACCGAGCCACGCCTGCGGCGAACCTACATAAATAGCTGACGGGTACGGCACTTCATTTCCAAAATAAATATGCTTAAAGAATTTTAAGCATGCGCCTTTTTTCTACAACCAATGGACCAAATGGTATGCAAGCAATATTACAACATTTTATTGTGTTTACGTCAATAGCTACTTAGTTGCAATCAATTACGTTGAGTTGGTAACTTCGAGGCTTAAACACTATGTGCTAAAATCCTAGCAACGTTCAATGCTTACGCAAGCCTTAACCGAAATTTAAATCAGAAAAAAGCATCGCCGATAGATCTGTAAATTGAAAAGCGCAACGCGAGAACAACTCAATGTTCAGTTACTTAAACGGTAGAAAAAAATTAAACGAGGAAATAAAACTTTGACAATGTGAGGGAGAAACTGGGTCATTGAGTGTTTGGCTGAACATTGGCGCACAATAGGTTATAACAACAGACCGAAGGTAAAAACAATTTTAACACGACCTCCACGTCGGGGTATCATGTGTAGGCTCGCTGCAGACGCACAATATATTAAAGTGTATGCATCGACGTGCTGCGTGATTAGATGCAAAAAGATTTTACCTTGCGTACGCTTAACGCTAGTCGTTTGGCAGTTAATTGGCGCCTACTTACGGCATTAACGCCATTTACATAATGAGTTATTTGTGGTTTATTGCAAAGCTCTTAATAAAGTTAAATACGTTATTATACATAATATATGTATGTTAGTTTTTGAGGTATCGTGATATATCTTAATTTCACATAATGAAAACGTGCTAGCCTGAAATTAACTTTTAAACATACTTGAAATGTTACTTAAAAGTAAGCGACTTTATTGTATTTAAATCATTGTATTTGCAACGGTACAATTTTTATTTGCTAAATAGCGGTTCGCGAAAGGTGAGAATTCAGATATCCTTTTCTTCAATTTCGGGAAGAACCAACAAAAGTTCTGAGGGCTTGAATAATTCATACCCGGTGTACCTACCTCGTCATTCCGCAACCCAACGCCGCGCCGGGCGGATTCCATAATGGAAACTCGATTTTCAATTTAAAAACACATGTATAACCCATTTTAGTATTCAATGTAGCTTGCAATTTTCTAGACGGTGTTACGAACATATTTTTATGAATAGCCGATCCAATTATCAAATTCTATCTAATAAGTCAAATAATAATAATTACTAATGAATACGTATAGGATAGCTTCTTTTATTTTTTTAATATGTACGACGATTTTTCTTTAGTCACGTCTATAAACTTTGCCAGTACTCGTAATAGTTATATCAATGTATCGAGAATAGATGACACTTATCGCGTAAAATTTAGGTCCTCACAATAAGTACTATGTATTACATAAAAAGTTACATTTAACTTAGTGAATACTTTATTTCTTCTTATTGTGCCATTGACATGAATTGATAACACTACTTTTATTACTCCAATACTAAGTACATATGTACAGCTTATGAATGTATATAGGCTAAGTTTATTGTACAATTGGAGTAAAGATTAGGTAGGTATACATTGCATTTGATACAAAACAATCTATTCATAATTATAAGATACAAATCTTTATGTAATGTATCGCAGAAATCAATTTTAAATTATTAAATTAAAAAGTAAGTTCTGCGATAAATTACATAAATGATTCAGGGAATATTAAATTAAATTGTAAGTCACGATAAGGTAGCCAGCCTTTTAAAATACACTCGCTGTGAAGCTCGGCAAAGTTATGGAGTGAGGTTCGTGTGATGTACAAAAAAGAAACTAAAAGTGAGCGATTGTTTCATTCGTTTTCTTTGTGGTCGATGCAATACGTCTGCCCTGGAAACCGGTACCGCGGTAGGACGAAGCCCGCGGGCAGACTGTAGCGTAAACTCTTTACGAAATCCAAATTTTCATTTCTTATTCAACTTTACAACAAATATAGGCAATCCCTAATTTTAAAAGACAAATGTGACGACTCCAATGAAATCGATGACAGTACCATCGGTCCGTGCAAAATGCATATTATTGTTAGAAAGAAGAGCATGTTAAAACGTGGGGACTACTGTTTGAACGATACTAATAAATAATAGTACAAAGGGCAAAAGGATAAATGGTGTGGTGTATGTGTGTCGAGCATGGGGCTGCAAGAGGGGTCATTGACACGCACCCCGACCCACGTTGGGCTAGATATATACAGGACGTGACTCACTTCTGGGGGTAACCAGCTGCTGTGCACAAAAACAACCCTCGGCTGCAATTTAAGCGCGCGCGTATGTGCATACGTCTCTTTGTTATAACTCCTGATTAAAGATTAATTTTTACAAACAAATTCAATTAATTAATATTAATGAACTCATTATTAAATAGACATTCTATTTCAATTTATGTTAGAACAAAACGAAGCGACAGCATTGAATGTGATGCAGACAGGCATTGATTCCTCGCGATCGAGTCTGAAACTTTGAATAACGTACGTAACAATGATTGTGATGCAGGGAGTGAAAGCGGCAACATATGCCGGCCTCATACGCTTTGTAAAGTGTGGATCTGTCGCCATATGGTTACTACACTGGGTCACCCAAAATAATCAATGCAGCTATAAAAGAACGCAATTTATGGGTTGGTCGATATTTAAAATTGCTGTATGGAAATCGAATTGATTGTTTTAAAATTGAACATTCACTTTGTTCGGAGATGATGAAATGCGGCCGATATTGTTATAGCTGTAACTATCTAGTCAATGAGTGGTTTTCAAAGGGCGAGGAACTACAACAATCGGCCTTCACCTAGGGCTGGCTGGGCATCGATCCTACGCAGTTCTTGCCGGACGAGTATATTTATAACTACGGCTGAGAATGTGAAAATTTACTTACTGAGAGGCACATACATGATCTCAACAAAAACTAATAACGTATGATTGGTTCAATAAGGACATTGTTCTCATCGTGTTCAATTCGAAGAACGTTCGATATTATATACATTCGTAATATATATTTAGTAAATTACGTGACTCACATCGTTACCAATCGGAAACTAGCTATGCAGTGACGTAATAGGCTTTGTACTCAATCGCTTATATTAAATCTTTGTGAGAACGACCGCATTCAAGGAGAAGGCAGACGTTAGTAATGTCAAATCTATTTGTCCTAAGTTCCCATGAGAAATGAATAGTTGTTGTCGAGGCGTCAATAACCTCGGCGGTACGGATCGTGGAATTGCAATAAATACGACATCGACGGCACTGGCCTGGTCAAGAGCCTTTCAAGGCCGGGAGACGAGGCGGGGAGCGCCCCATATCTGTACCTGGGCTACTTTTGCTTTATTGCTTGCATTCCGTCTGTTTCAAGACAACATTCTACGATCTGTAAGAGCAACGCAAGGAAAATCTCATTAAATGCGCTTTAAACAAAGACCTTTATGACTTAGTGTATTTTGCTATATACGTTTTTTCGGTAATTGACACTTGGATCTCAGTTACCAAGGCTAAGACGAATGTCGAAGACAAGAGTCACGGTCGCCAATTTCATCGAGATTACATGTGCTCAAGTTGCTGGTTTCATAACTTAGTCAGTCAAGGTCGCGCACTAATGGCTTTGTACTTGAAATGCTAACGTAACCAACTGGAAACTCATTGTAAATTATTTCTTCAAGCAAAGTCCTTGCAGACAACTTAATAGCACTATTATTTGCTTCCTCAAACGTCTTCACGTATAATTGTTGAACAATTGGCATAATTTTGTAACGATGCCGATATCTATTGTGATTGCACCTACATATAACACAAACATAGAACATCTGATGGTACGCAGGTACCCGTGTTGAAAAGGGACAGAGGTACATCACTCGGTGGGGATATAATTAAAGGATCCACAGGTCACGGCAGGAAGTGCGATGCGGCGAACTCACCGCAGGTCGAGGAAGCGGGCGGCCTTTGTTCTCCTTTCACAGGACATGTTGTTAGTTGACGAGTTCACAGCGACACAGATGACACTTCACAAAAGGGGTGCAGGCACCATGCTCACAATGTAGGCGCGTGCGTCCGCGCACCTCGGACACTACCACTAGCGGCGAGAGAACGCGCGCACTGACGGCGAGTCGGCGAGTCGGCGCTCGACGGTGCGCGAGGCGCGAGCTACCTGCCCGTTGCCTTTGCCCGTTTCCGCGGTGAGGTGAAGCGGCGGTGCGCATCGTGGCGAGCGGCAACCGGCAACCGACCACCAGGTACACACTACACACTGCACACTACACCTTACGCACTACGCATTCAACGCATGCTCAACCAGTCGGCCATTGCTAAGCACAGGTGAACATTTCTCTATGCCATAAATTCCCACTGAACAATATTGAGCAAATTTTGATAGTTTGCATAGTTTACGAATTGCGTCAGCGTTTATTAATTTCGTAGTTTAATGAAAGTTAACCGCTAATGGCTTTGATAATTGTTCTAAACAGGTTAACTTGAATTTAATTGCGATAATATATGGAATGGGAACACAAAACAATCCCTAGTGACAATATGGAAAAAAGCTACTTCTGTAAATATCGGTTAAGGATGTGGAGAAAATCGTAACTTGACTTATAACATTGTCCTAATTTACATGTAAATATTGTTTATTAAAATATGAGTCATTTCGAAGGCTCGGTCAGCTTTCACCATTGCTTGAATACAATTAACAAGTAAACGGTATGAATGACCCCGAGTTAAGCAGCAGTGTTCTTAACTTTTTGAAACTACGTTTTATTGTTACTTAATATTTTTCAATAGAATTTTCACTTCGCTTGACATTCGTCTGTGAGGAAATAATATCCCATTATCAAGTTATAAAATGTTGGACATGACTTTTGTGTAAATAGCCACTTTGTAGACTTTTTATTTTCATTAACTCTTTTGTGATGATGAATTGAATTGATGATGAATTGGGATGATGATTATACAGTAACTAATGATATACACGTTTCTGAACATTTTATGGTAAGATATATACACATTTTATGTTACACATGCTTAATTGTTAATTCTACTTAGTTAAATAATATTACTTGATTCAAACAGTATCGATCAAAATATATTCTGTGTATTCGTTTAACTACTGTTATATTGGAATACGTTACGAACTTCATTTGTCATACAACATTCTTTGTGATAACTGATACATCACAAGTATAAAGTTAAGGACGAGAGGCGCGAGACAAAATTTTCATTTGTCGCAACTTTGAAGTACATACGTCAGTGTAGCGACTAGCGAGGGTTTCTCACTTTCTACTTATCCGACTTGGAAGCGGATACAAAACAGGCCGGGATGAGTATTCCCTCGGGTTGCGTCAAACGACCCTTGTTTTTTTCCTCAGCCGAAATATCATCGCCGCCTCTCTCCTTGTTGTTCTTCGAGTAATTTACTTTATTGTACACAAGACGGCGAGCGGGCGTTGTATTTCGTGTTTTCAAAGAGCAAATCTGTGCCGAAATGTCCGTAAACAAGTTAAGTGAAGGCGCTTCGAGTTAATGCTTTTGAGAATTATACAATTTATTGCTATCCCTTCAATGTGCCGTTACGAACATTACATTTTTAATTGAATCTGTTTTTATTTATGTATACAAATATCATTTAGCGGTAACTTAAGTAGTGAATTTGACAGTAGTTATTATCAATGTATATATATGTATAAGGTGTCAACTTTTTAGCTTTTTCATTTAAAACAAATTCAAACTTCTTAATCGCTGACAATAATAGAACTTATATGAAAATATGATTTTTTATAGAGTCAAACAAGGATATAATGTATTCTATGAATGTTTTTTCATATGCAGCACAATTTAAATTGTTTCTGTTTAATGTATATCATAGTCAACTCAGTCATCAAATATATCCTTACCAATATCATTTATGTTTGGAGTAAGTAAAAATGGCAAGTTAAGAAAACTGCAAGTGAGAACAGAGTAAAATAAAAAAAATGAAAATGGTTTGCCATTCTTAATAAATTTTTCGTTTCTCTTATTTTGACCACGAGTAAACCTAGTACTGATCGTGAAAAAACTGTTGTTTCTACATAAACATGTATGTGTTCATGTACTGTTTAAAACATACGTGTGTTTAAAATACGTGATGTAGCTGAAAACACGAAATTGTTAAATAGCATATTTACACACAATTCTCACTTACGGTAGATATATTGAACGCTAAAAATATTAAAATTAAAGATTTTTGTAGGTGATTTTTGTGTAATAACCTTATTTAATGCAGAAACCTTATTTAGTTGTCAAACTATTCCACTGCGAGTCGTAATTGTTAAGATTTATATCGACTGATTTGAAATAAAAGCTTGTATAGAGGTCCAACCTGAACCTACAGAAATTCGTCTATCAATTTAGAATTAATAAAACTGAGACTTATAATAAATCAAAGAAAACAACTGAATTTTAGAAGTTTATACTATACCAAAGAATCAGATTACATGCTTGTAGGTACATATTATTATAGCAATATGTTTAATATCAATTTGTAATACTAGGACTACTATAGTTGTCTTCACTATCTATATTGTATATGTCATCACAAGTTTACGTAATACATTATGTAGATAATAATGAGATGCAACTCGGTAGGTAATCATGCGACAGCGTTAGCATTCGCAAGCAAACCGCACACATGCAATACTCTATAACTAATCAGAAAGCAATCACGTGATAATTTTTGTGTAAACGAATTACAAAACGAGTATCGTGATAGGTAACTAACTCTCAGATCCCTAGACGTATTAAAAAGCTAAATGCACGCGAAACCGCCATTAGGAAATGGGCGCTGCCACAACGAACATACGATAACGATTTCGCCAGGCAGCCACACTGAATGGGGAAAATTGCGCTTTTCAGTAAAATGAAAGCCCGCTATGCTTACAAAAATTCCTCTTCGATAAAAAAGCGTATAAATTTCGGGCACCGCTTCTTTGATATAATATTATGCACCCGGTAAAGCCGCAATAGAATCCGCCGAAATTAAAAAGCTCGCCTCATAATGAAAGATTTTAACAGGTTGTGTCGTATTTTTATTGTTTCTTGTATACTTTATGCGTAGATAGCAAACAAAAATAATATAATTGACGATAATAATATAACATAACGAAGACTAGATTTATAACTATTCAATAACAACACCTGTAATGAAGTGTTTTATACTATTTTTTGTGTTTGACACGTGGGAGGGTAAATTTGTACTGCAGGATAACTTTTATTTTGTAATCAATAGAAGATTCAAGATGATAAGCAAAGCCATTGTTAAGAATAAGGCATATTTTCTTTTCATCTATTTTTTCGTAGAAAAGTTTAATATCGAATTTAACCAAAAGTTTAAAATGATATATAAAAATGTATTTATCAACTCATTCGAAAAAATGATCAAGATGGTCATGAAGATTAAAATATTTGTCAAGGTAGACAGGCATGTTAAAGGATGGCGCGGCCGTCTCCTATAAATGCCTTTTTAACAATAATATTAAACGAACGAAAAAATTTAACGCTTACAACGGAAACGATACAGTACATACAAGCCATTGGCCCGGTTTAACGGACGACGCGACGTGGGTTGATTCTGATCGAACACTAAAGGATAGTTTTTCGAAGTTTTCTTCAGGACTTCCTAAGTGTGATCACTGATCTAGTACCCACCTACACAATTGTTTTTTTCTCTAAGGCATAGACAATAAAAATAATTGCAATCGATTAATTTCTAATCAAATATCGTTACAGAAAAGAAAAAACAATTTAAAAATTTGATGCTCACACGAAAAAAAAAATACACATATATTTCCTACTTCTATCACGGTTTTCCGTTCGGTGAGATTTAAATGTAAGGTGTAAAAGCGCTTACAATTAAAACGAAACCTGTGAAATTTATTACAACGTCTCGCAACGGCAGCGGACCGTGTACCTACCTGTGCCTGTGACACAAATTGAAACAAAAGTAGTACGTTATTAGTGTGTAAACAAAGACGACTCGAGAGCCGCGCAAGTGGGCCGGCCATTGTGGCTAGAACAAGGAAGAGGAAGCGACTCGAAGGCCTGCCTGCCTAGCAACAATGCCCAAATTTTTTTTCCGTGGGGAAATACTCACGCATGCCTACAATCCCGGGGGTGAAAAAGTAGGTTATGTCCGACTCAAACCGACTAAAACCTCACATTGTTTCACTGTCCCGCGCGGACGGACTCTTCCGGGAATGCCCAAATATCCCTAAGCACTTCTTTTCATTGCTAACGATATTTATAGCTGTATTATGCTCACGTTGCATTTAAGACCACCCTGCTGTAGCAACACACTGACAGTTAATTCGAAAATATAGCATAATTTAAATGATCGAAGTATTGAAACAGCCCGGGGTCAATGTACATACGTTTTAAATTTGATCGTAATGCTGATTCATATTAAGAGTTTTACTTTTTTTAGAATATTTTTAATTCGTTTTTTTTTATTTGAAAGGATGTTGTTATTGAGTTAGATACTAACAATGCCCCCTGGTTGTCCGGGTGAAACCTGTTTCACCATAACAAATAATAGGTACTATAGCGATTTTTTATTTAAAATTTCAACTTCTTTATCCTATCTTTTTCGGGTAATAAGAGGAAGCCTGTAAAGAAACCTATTTTGCCAGTCTTTAAAGTCTAGACTATATAAATAACGAATAAAACCTTCTTAATACAAAAAACCGACTTATATCATGACGACATATCTTACACACTGATTAGCTAGTTGCACCTATTGCATGGAACGTTAGTTACTCGGCAATGTCACGTCCGCGACGACAGGCTAAATTATTCCCCGTGAATCAAAGCAGTGCAGCATTGTTGGCCGTATCAAGTAGACGAATTCATAATTGGCCATGGAAGCGTGAGGCGGCAGGCCAGGTCGACGGGATTTGCTTTAATCCGAACACTAACGAAGCTGTTTGTTTGAGCGAACAATCCGCAGCGTTTGCTCTGTATCTAACCCATATTTTTCCGAGAAAATCAATGCTGAAAATGAAATATCCATCGTACTTAGTCACGGCATGAACGAATAAGTTCTGAAGCGTTTCAATAGATATAGATAGGCAAGAATATTCTAGATTTTTTTAATAACTTTACAAATCTTCCTTGTAGTTGCTATAAATATTTCAAAGTATATATAGTGCAGGATAATAATTGTTGTTTTTCTTTCCTTATCACGCAAGCAAAATTGAATAACTACTTTATAAATTACGACAAAGAAATAAAGATGAGTGAAGGAAGTAAATTGAGATTGTTTTTGATTTATAATCGTCTGACAACGAGAAAAAAACTGCCAATAAATATAATATTGGACCGTGTTATTATTATGGAATAAGGAAGTGATATGATAGTAATAAATTTGTCAACCACATTTTAGTATTTGAACTTTAAATATATTTAATAAGCTTTTAATATACTCACTAATTTTGTCCCCTAAACTATAACTATGCTCGCGGTTTTACCTGAGTAGTAGGTATTTGTTCCCGTGACAATACCGTGATTAAATGGTAGTGTTTGTATTAGTCCAGGCGCCAGGGTCCAATCTAACCGCATGCCAAATTTCTATTAAATCAATTTAGAATTTTTACGGTTTTGTGCCAACTTACCAACCAGTTCCCAACATCCTTAACCCGATTTTTGCAATATAAAATAAATAATTTTTATCGCCAAATTTAATTACTCCATCTATTTACGTACTTCAGTGCATCAAAATCGGTTTAAGCGTGAAAGCATAACAGACATGAGAGGCAAATTTACTCTGCATTTAAAATATTAAGTAGAGATGAACCAAGTTGTAAAACTATAAAATATTCAAAGTCAACCTCTTAACGAGTTACTCCTGCAATATTAACTAGGTATAATGAGATGGGATCCAGAAACGTAGAACCGACGACTTACGTTCGGTTAAAAACCTTTCAGTTATCGAGAATATGTTAAATGATTCATGTTATAAATTCTCTATTATGTACATGAATTATAATGTGGTAATATATTCGAATTAAAGTTCGTTATTTACATTTTTATAGAAAACCTCATCAGTTTTTTTTATACTTTAGTCTTACTATTATGTGACTACAATATACGCATTAAATACATTTTTTTGATTAATCCAATACTTTCAATACAAAAGTTTTTGAACTGCGTAGACTATATTGACTACAGCGTTATGGTATAATTAAAACTGTTAGTTAAACCGTTAAATTCGTATACATTACGTATAGGGAGTCAATTTCTTATATGGACTTCGCTGTCTAAAATGCAAAACTATGAGTAATACCGAAAAACGTTCAAAGGCTAATTCTGCCTGAAAAAACTCACGCTTCATACGATACTATAGATATATAACATCTCAAGCGTTATTTTAATTAGATTTTTCCTTATGTTTAATGTTAATATTTCCTAGAAGGCGTTTAATAATACAGATGAGTCTTTATCATTTAAGTGAATGGGTATGAACCAAGGCCAGAAGTAGGTATTCTTTTTGGACCAATGCAATAAGACTGTTTTACGTCTCATCAAAATTAGCTTTAGTTCTTATGAATATTTCTCGCTACTCGTACTTGCTTTATCGGCGTAGTTATTTAGTGTTATCGAGTGAGTGACGTCATTAGCTTGGTTATTTGCACAATCGTATGTGACCGTCAACAAAGTAGCGTGCTGGTCCTACTCGATAATACCAAGGCTTTCCACTTTCAGTAACACTTACTACTTAACCAATGTTTACTTTGAGATAATAGTAACTTGACAAAAAGTAATTCATTAAATTCTATGCTGATTTATTTCAAGCTTGTTATCTTAAAATACTACTTAAACAATCGTGTATGCTGTCTTACTTGAGTTAACAAAAAATACCCTCGTACGCTATTAACATGTTATTATAAAAGCAATTATTTTATATTTTCTATAATGATGTCTGTCTGACAAGCGAATCTAAACTAAGTCTTACTGAAATTTATTCGTATCTTCTTGTTCTTTCCTATCTTAGATATTATGTTTAATAGTTATTATAATAATAAATATGAGAAGATCCAACTTTGGTATAGTTGCTGTCTCAGGCAGTAGTCGACATTATGACGGCTAACCGAGGTTAGGTTGTGGTGCTCTGTCAAAGATCGGGTTATTTATTTTAATATAATGAAGACTTGCTGATACTTCCTTTGGTCATACATACTAAAATTTCTAATATTCATTATACGTTTTTGCATTTTGTTGTAGATTCATTAAAATATAAGGCATTTTTCATCTATTTCCTTAATATTCCACTTTTGAGTATAAAGTGCCTACCAATTACCATATTTTGGGTGACAAGCTTGTCGCCCGATTTAAAATATACAATGAGGTTAAAAGAATTAGGAGACACGTTAATTATTATTATACTGTCGTTTGCCTCGAGCAGAGACCTCGCCCTGTTCCATTTTGTCAAGCGTCATCTAATTTCAATTAATTACTTCATTTGTTCAACATTAATTAAACTACAATACATAAATTAACGAAGATGAAAAGAAAAATTCACAACGACCATCGAAATTAGAACGTTGTTTTTCATTTTTTACAACGTATAACCAGTGTTTGTTTTATATTATCAATACTTCTTGGTTAAAAAAATTAAACATATTTCCAGTTAACATTCACAAGTGCAAGGACGTATACGAAACGCAATCGTACAGCGTTCCCGCAATTACCTTGACAATCTCCCACATTTCAACCTATAATTGGCCACGATAACCAATCCAATATATACAATAATTACATATTTGAATTCATGAAAAGATTTCCGAACGAACCGCTCGATCAAGAATTTATTGAAATGTCAACACCAATTCAGGTAGGTAATGTTTGCGAAACCTCGATAGAAACTTTAATGGAGTTTTAAATAGAAATACCTCAAGTCACTATAAGTATAAATACGATTAATGCCGTCCTCGTGGGAGGTCATTAGGAGCATAATTTCCGCACAGATAAATTACATGTACACATTATAACATTCACATTTACAAGGTATTAGCTAAGTGAGCGATGATGGTTTTATTAAAATATATTTATTAAAAAATAAATGGCTCAATTACGGAAAACTACCATTGAACGCTTTCAATAACGTCTGGCGTATTTATGAATATTACGTGTTATATATTAGTGCAATTTCTGGGCAGAGGTCACCGATAACGCAGTCAGACGATCTAGTTTTGTTTTGATGATAACCGTATCGTATTCTAAATAACGCCTCGATGTAATAAACGCTTTACTTAGAATATATATGTTAAAAAACATTCTTATAAATACGTAATAACATAATCGTTTCCTAGTTCCGTCTTCAGGCACTTATTGCTTTATTATTTTTTTTATGTATTTCGTTATCAATATTAAAATTTTCCGGATAATTTGAAGTAAAAAATATATAAGTATGATATAAGACCGACGTCTCAATAGCCGCATATTACCAGTGATTACAATTCAATGCCACTTAAATATAATCGCTAGGAATCTATTTTATCTTTATTGAAGGGTTTACCACATCAGCAGTTATTCAAAACGTTTAACTTAACACGTCATTTAAAACATAATTATGATGTTAATGACAAAACAATACCGTTTACATAGCGTTAAGTCTAACCTTATAAGTACGTGAGTACTAAGCCTATGAGTACTTCACGAGATGAGACCTACCTTAAGCAACACACCGTGACACTTATCGATACAGAGATCCCATCGTTAATGCATACATTTCACAGCAAGCACAGTTAGAAGTTGAGACGAGGATAGCCGATGGCCGATAGCACTAAACGTCAATACGAGAAATGGTTACACTACAATCTACACGTGTACAGAGCAACGCGCCGAAACGAACTGGTACGGACGATCTATTATAGCGGTGCGCGTACGCAGGACGGTGACGGCGGACCATTTCCCCCACACTGCTTGCCCCGTTAGATTTTGTTGCATTACGTTTCTCGATCTCATAAAATTATCGACGAGTAAATTAATGACATGCGTGTCTTATCACTGGTCTTCACAATATCATCAATACATAATGTTTGTTGGACAGATAAATAATATACGTATGTATGGTCAGTTTAAATAAATTATTGGGATTTTTATTTTTGACAAAACACTTCTCAGTTATAATACATTATTGTGGAATAAAAATAGGATTTTAAGGGTCTAGTCTTTTGGAATTGAATTTTATTAATCTCAATAAAAATACATTAAAGCTATAGAGTAATAAACTTAACCTCATGTACTGCCAGTAAAGGGTATTATATATATAGTTAATTTCTTGGACAAAGCTATTAGTTCAAACCTCTCATCCATCTTCATTGTTCCATTAAATAGTGCGGTAAATAAATAAATATAGGAGTATAAACTGACCTTCCCGAGTCGTCGCCGAGGGAGCATGTGCTACGAAATTAATTAGCAACGATTAGCAAACGTGTGCCGGGGAAATGGTTAACTGGAGCGGCTTGTACCGTTATACGCCTCTGCAACTTTTTCCGATGCATTCGAAGTGTTTGCTGCAAGGCCGTTATTCACCGGTTCTGAGACAGGTGTCGCAGTTATCGTGAGCTCTGCGGTAGCATTACCGATCTTAAACCCGGAGTACTACTTTCGTCGTGGTGATAACAGCGCGACGTTATCTTCTTTTAAGGACAAATATTTATTGCTTTACTCAAAAGAGTTATACCTTATTCTTAGAGTAAGTAATATTTGTCATTCAATTTTGTATTTAACTGTAACTAAAATATCCTTTACGAATTTACTTTTATGAGACACAAGTTTAATTATAACGAATGTTACCTACGCCGTTATCCATCAGATAAAACAGTATTTAACAATGTCTATTCCAAGAATTACACGTACATTGAATTACCACATACACAAATCTGCTTCAAATTAAACTTTTGTTTACACTTAACAGTGTGAAAAGTGAATTGAGCGGGCCGTGAAGGACAACAACCCGATCAAAATTATTGCAGAATAACCATCTCTGCATCGACCGGCCCACGACATTCCACATAATTTAAAACCTGACACAAGCCGTTTCTGAATACGGCCTTACGACTTTCAAAAATATTTTTTTACCTAATGTACAAGAAAACCTTGCGACTCAACCTCGGTGTCAAGCTAATAGAATTTATAAGTTTCGATTGCGATATATCTTTTACTTAGTTAGCACCAACCATAACGTCTTTAAATTATAATACAATCAAGAAAGTAAACATTATAACTTGAGGGTTTTGTCCTCTTACACAGTAAAAGACCCTTTAAAATTTAAATTAATTAAAGATTTATTTTAACTGCCATATCATAAAACTGAGACTCACTCATTCACCGTAACAAGATGTTGTATTTACCTGAAACATAAAAAAATGCTATTAATAACTAAAATACCATAAACTTTTTAAAAACGTTAAATTTCACTTTACTTGAGAAACATATGATGTATTTTGAATGACATGTTATTTGAGGAATAGCTCGTAGGTTTGGTATGACACGTGAGACAGCGTGAGGGTTTGTGAAATATTTTGTCTAGTGAATATGATTCAGTCGTAGAGTGAGAGGATCGCGACGCAATACCGCCGTTAAGAATAGCGGAA
Organism: Eurema hecabe; assembly: GCA_026213755.1. NCBI lineage: Eukaryota > Metazoa > Arthropoda > Insecta > Lepidoptera > Pieridae > Terias > Terias hecabe. The sequence continues at coordinate 5,646,685 of JADANM010005346.1, read as the reverse complement.
TATGGTATACAGAAAGTATTGTCGCTATATAAATTCACTACTAGGTACACCCAACATTAATAGTCTTGTCATCTTTTCGGAATACGTGTTTCGAGAAAACATGTTAACGCTTATTCTCTTCTTGAATGTAAAATGTAGACATTCGCGAATTACGAATCACGATGAGAACTTTAAAATAGGATAAAATAAAATGAAGCTGCGAATTTTTACCCGTAATGCTGCACCACAAAGGAAAGTAATGAAGAAAAATTCAGTAACATAATTCAAAAGGATTTTGCACGTCAGGTTGATATTTTACTTTCAAATGATCCTTTTAACGAAGGACCGTGAAGCAAAGTTCTTTTATTATAATTTTAAAATCTTACCAGCGAAATAATAGTGCGTTTTGTTAAGCTAATTATGTAAAACAAACATGTTTTGCGTAAGGAGGTCAAGTTCGTAGTTAATGTCATTATCATCTTCGCTAGTCAATAGACTGGCCGAATCTCGGTATCGCACGGCTAGTTGGGCAACAGTTGAATCCGTGGAGATTATTACAAAACGTTGGTGACGTTGTGGATCTGTGAATTTCTACTGGATCCACACAATTTAAGCGAGGACGACCTTGTCAAGAGACTAACGACTAAGTTGACGACTGTATTATGTACATATCGACTAACCACAACTTACCTTCTAACAGATTACATTGGTCACGCATTAGAAGCTATACTTCTGTAACTAAGCAGCTGCGAAATTATATACCTTTACTTACAATTCGTTACATACAATATACTCATATAGTGGTAATCCTGTAACAGTAATTTAAAGCTCAGAAAAATTTACGTTTTTTTTACAATATTTATATAATATAGGGGTGTTAAAAACGCTTGAAAAAAGTTTAGTACATACTGTATTACTCATTACAAGAACGATACAATAGATTTTTTAAACAAAAGTAGCGAGAATTATGTTAGTCTTTTACTAGACAGAACCAATGCGTATTTTAAAATTCTGCGCATTGTATTCAGATTATATAATGGGGGTGTTAGAAAACGCTTAAATAAGTGAGCGCAATGCATACAAACCATTTACATTTACACAGTAATCCAAGTTATGAATGCGCGCCATGCTCGCAACATGCTTGTAAACACCATAAATTGTATTTGTGTTGCATTTGGAAGCTACGTACCCTGAACGGCTTTGCGAAACATAAGCGCTCTTTATGCACGTATCACGTACGAATAAGATTGAAGTTTAAAGTGAATAAATGAGTAAGGTAACATAATACGTTGAGCGGGATTTAGAGGTTCATGTGATAAATGGTATACGTTTAAGATAAACTCGCTAATCTAAACTAGATTTGTCTTCTAACACTAGGTTTAGTAAAACTTTAAATTACAATATTATTTCGAAAAGAGTGACATTCAAGCTGAATCTTTTCATGGGCACTATTATTACTCAGTATGACTTCTGTGGATTCATATATTGTTTGTGTATGTTTGTTTTTTATTTTTTTATATTTGAACGTTTTTGTATACTGTGTTATCTCGTAAATAAAGTATCCAAATATCTATATATCATGTATATGTCATTTCAAATTGACACTGGTACGAAATCCTATAACTTCTGATGAATGTTGTAAGTAAACAGACTTGAGATTTTGTTGGCTGTATTAAATACGAAATACAATAAAAAAGTGGATGAGGTATTTGTGAGTAACATAAGGAGTGATTCGTCGATGACCCTTGATGGGCTAAGTGTTCAGTCGAGTTGTTGCGGCACACCGCCGGAACGCTTCAACGATCATCTGTGTACGCTTAGTCAGAGCCTGCGCGCGCATCGCGATCAATATCCTTGGCTGCGTCGACTTCGCACCGGCTCGTTTCGAAATTTGTGAACCCATTTGCAATAAGTGACGATTTTAATAGCGACCATCAAAGTTCAAATTTTAACGGCTACAGCCACGGTAAACTGTACCCAACTATCGGTGGCAAAGTTATGTTAATGGTAACGTTGTTTTAAACCGAGCCACGATACTGATAACTTATTAACAACTACGAGCAAAGTTGTAGGTAGTTGTGGATAGTCTCAGCACACTTAGAGGAGTCTGGCTGGCGATGCTCTGAACTCATAAACAAATGTGTGATAGCGCTGTAACTCTTCAGAAAATAGCTTTTCTAAACAGTTTTTGGTAATAGTCATATTTTGCAACAGTTCATGATATTATTATAAAGTATATTTGAAGCCTTTACTACTACTATATACCAATATAACCTATAAAACGTTGCTTTCGTTTTAATATTAAATGAATATTAAACATATCAAGGTAATTGAGCAATTTCGTAAAATGGAACTTCGAAATTCTGTTATCTGGAGCCGACAAAATGCCGCCGGCACCTAATTTTCTTAGGAACTGTTTAGAATCGTGAGGAGAAATATACCTTTCGTGACTATTTTATTTAAAATAAGTTCTAAACATTTTTTGTATAAATTTAATGTTTTGTTTCCACGACAGCCAAAAGTTTGCAATATTCAATGTAATAATTTAAAATAAAACAAAGGCAAGTTGTCGTTGGTAAGTTTCCAAAGCAGAGTGAGTGAATGAGTCGAGTTGAGAAAGTTGAGCGTTGTGTTGGCAGAGGCGAAGTGGCCGTCGTATACAGAGCGTATGTACTATGTATTGAAGATGTAACGTGCTCAGGAAGTAACAATAGAAGTGTACGCCGAGCGTCACAATGACACGGGTGGGCGACGCACGGGGTTCATTGAACGCTATTGTGAATCTTCCAGGTAGAATTCAAAAAACACTTACGCGTCGTGAGATTTTGCGAAACCTGTCTTGGGGCCCTTACACCGACTCAAAGGGCATTGAGGGCCGTTTTAGAAAAGTTTAAAAATGTCGCTTTTAATATAGCGCTCTCCAACTGTGTCGCGATGCACACGTGTTGTCGTAGTTAAATATAAACCGTCGGTTCAACGCACGAGGGGGCGATACGCCTAACCCACTACTGTAACTACTCGCGTACTATCCAATGAATTAATGCGCATGGTATTTAGTTCATCAATTTGTATTACGATCGCACGGTTAAAGTTGAAATGTTTACCTATTAATTAATTATCACTAACAGCGAAATTATAAATTTCGTGCATTTCAATAATTACTTGGGCTATACATATTTTTATGTCTTCTGTAATTATGTATGTATTTAAATACATTTAATACATACAAATTTTTTTATAGTAATTGCTCTAGTGTTAACGTCAAACAAAGGCACTGAACATTGAGTCATCACAACAAACAAACATAGGTATATGTATGTCGTGTAATTATGTATATGTATATTTTCTGTTTCCGCATTAAACTGGTTTATAAGGATGTCTATGAAGTTTCGCAACAGACACATTCGAGCAATAAATGGCACAAGAGTGCACCTTTTAAAATGGATGCAATAAGAATGGCGAGTGAGCTAACTGTATCGTCATGGTAGCTATTGTTTTTTAACGCTTCACCGCTTGCGTTTCTTTGCCTAGATGAGAACACTGAAGTGAAGTAACAATCACTATTTAATGAAACGCAGAAGCCAAGTAAAAAGCTTTTGTAATGGAATAAACAAATTGCCAATGTGCGGTGTTGTTTGTTTCTTTATGAGAAAAATACGGTGAAACTAATTTCGTTAATTGAAGCAAGTTCGTGTTTTTGAACTGTTATCTAAGCTTTTATAGCTGCGAATATAGGCCGTTTTGTAACTACCTAATACCTTAAGTAACTATATTATTATTTTAATAGAAAACTTTTATATATTGGTATTAGAAATATATTACGACTAATTATTCAATTAAGTCACGTTTCAAACCACAAATGGTTTTGTTATTTGTAAACTATAATGACAGAAACACTCGCGTATTACGAAATTGGTTCGTTAGTTAGCCTTTATTATAGACGTTATGAACAGAGGCAATTCTAACAACATCAAATTAGTTTTGGTACAAAGCTGTTCGCAGTTTACGAAAATACCACAAGTTCATGCCATTGCAATAACTACGAAATAGCAGTCCGAATCTATAATAACATACCTACCCGGAAAATTAGGGTTCAACGATCTCTAAGCGTATTCATGAATTACAGTTTGTAGAACTGAATGTTGACTACTTAAAAATTTTCAAAGTCATACAGGTCACAGTTTAATTGTTTGAAAATTCTTTAAATGTTACTACATAGAACCCTGTACCACACCATACACTAGTCAAATCTTAGCTCGTAGCATGACCGCATCGAATTAAAGACAAAGAGGTTCACACGACCTTGCGGCGTGTGCTATCCGACAACACGGAAGCGCCTAACGAATCGACGCCTCCGGCAAACTTAGGCACACGAATTACCAATTAACTTTATGGAATCCCCACCGAGCAAACATTAACGTGTGTCCTTTGCAATTGCTCGCCTAGCGTCTGAATGATGTTGAGGGCCAATCTACTCACTCAAATTTTATCTTTAGTGGAGAATAGATAGCAGACATTATAAAATTCTTTTTCAAGGCCGCTTGTTATATTTGTAACGAAATCTATGTGTAAATGTTGCTGACCTGTGTAGGCAATTAAGAAGGAACATTATTTACAGGAGTATTTCCCTTCTATATATTATTATAATTTATATTAACTATACATTCGACTTATGTCCGGATTGATAAAAAGTATCTGCACCTACTCAAAACCACAAATTTTTGGAATGCTACTGCGGTTACTTGTGAAATGTTCTTGTTTAATTTTGTAATATATATCAAGAAATACTTTACTATTAACTAACGACCCGCCTAGGTTCGCACACACACATACACACATGTTAAACGTATTTAACATATTACTAAAAATACGCATCGAAATGCGTTGCGTTGTGTTAAAGAATTAATCATACATAGGGACATAAAGTGAAGATACATTTTATTTTATTAAATATGTAGTGACATAATACAAATAAACTTTTATATACTATTAATAAATATAGAAAATATATTAAATGGATATCATTTTAAAAGTTTACGTCACTTATCGGTCTTCGAGAAAAATCAAAGAATTTTAAAACGTTGTGTTAATGAGTAACTATGTACCTACACCGTACCTATGTATACGTATAGCGTAGTACCTTAACCTATTTTTTTCATTATTTTTACTTACGCTTCCTAATAGTTTTTATCGATTACATTGCATTTCATACTTTGAAGACGATTTTATCTACATAAGGCAGTGGAATAAAAAAGGGTCTTCCTGACGCAGTCCCATTAGACTTTTGATTACTGAGCAGGTGCGAAGGGATCCGTGACACATTGATGCGGGTATTATTTATGGAAAGTGGGACTTCGATTTGCCTTTGCTCAACGTTATATACGTAGGTAATTCAATATATATGTAATTAAATTTTTAAACATAGGAAATACATACATCTACATACTTCTAATCTTTGGGTAGTACTCGTACGTATGTAAGTATGTACTATGTATAATGTTTAGGTAGAGTTGAAACATCTCTTTTATTATAAGACTATAACAACACTATTTATAGAATAAAATAAGCGCTGACAATGTTTAGAACTAAAAGCGCTGTAAGCAATAACGAAATTATTGTTTTTCAAACACGATCCAAAAACAAGAATGTGTACTTCCAACTAAATGACATAAATAAGCAAAACTGGTATTTACAGGAACAATTTAATTTCCAGAAATAATTTAATTTCGTGTTTATTATTACCGAGTGATAAACAGTTGACGCAAAACCGATGGCATTGACTCCTCAGTTCGTATATTATGTAATTATCGCTTTGCTTGTACGTATATTTGCGATTATAATTAAATACTGGCTGTGTGCTGTTGGTTTACCCGCAAGATTCTGGTCGTAATATGTAATAATTGTATTCTGTTTAAGTCCATGTAACCATAAATCACTGGCGTGCCAAATATCAGCCAATTCTATTGGCAAGTATTTTCGTAAAAGATAGATAGATATAGAAAACATCTATATAATGTACATATACAGGAATGTACGTATAAGGAAGATGACAGTTCACTTAAAAACATAATTCCCTTCGAATTGAGAAACCTGCTCCTTTTTTTGAAGTCAGTTAAAATATATAAAGCACGTCTTAAAGGGTCGTTTGAATGTTATTATGATATTTAACATGTATTTCGTACTGAGGTCAAGCGATTTATACGAAGGCGTTTATAAAACAATAATTTTAACATCACGTGAACAAAGAAGTAAAGCGTGATAATTAGAAGAAAAAATATCAAAGGGAAAGGCAAATTTTGCAAGAACATGACTCTTGATATATGAATCTTCTGACATTTTTAGGTCATACAACGTGATCTTAAGAGTTGAGGAGTTTACTTTAATAATATTAAGGTTTGTATAAATTTTGTTATTAACGTTAATATTTAATCTGTTTTCCCCTTTTCAAATACGCTTTAGGTTAACTGTATTTTTTATGACTTGCGTTTAAAAGTATAAAAACGCAGTATGTCAGTTAAGAGATAAGCAATAATTACAAACTATAATCAATAAAGTATATCCTATTATTATATTTACACAATTGTAAAAACATCAAATAAGAATGAAATTAAATAAAAAGAACGTCTGACTCAAAGCTGTTTCGTGCACGCCGCACCATACCTACAAAACGTTTTTCAGTACATTACGTTAAATCGATAATGCCTAGCACTAATACGTTGCCATAAGCAAATACTGCTTTATTGTGAACAAACTACTATTGTTACAACATCTACAGCAAGATGATAGAACATATCGTTATAAAGAACTAACAGGGCATATAAAAGAGAATCATACAAAAATCTCGTAGGCAAGCCAAACATGTTACATAGTGAATGAAGCTAGGAAATTGCTACAATATACGTTCGGTTACGACGTACAGCCGCGATAAATACTTGCCTACAACTGTTTTACGGTCTCAAGTCGGCGGTAAAAAATAAATCTTTATTCGATTCACCCTTATCTGCAATTCTCTTGAGCCCGGCCCCGAGTCGTGTACGAATGGAGAATGACATTCCTGAGGCCGAATATGCCATCTTGAACTGAATAAACGTTGCTTCCTACATTGTTCCGATTTCGACAGCAAAATTCTATTTGAAGGGGAATGTATATGTTAGTCAGTAGAGAATGCTAAATTTAAGACACATTAAGATCTGTTACGTTAACAATAAGAATATATGGTATTACTTATTATAGAAGTAGGTATTCAGATTGTACACTGATGAATAAAGGAAATTTATAAACAATAATTTGTTTAGCTTACGATCATTTTCGTAATGCATTGATCTTTTCCTCTTCAGACATTGAACCCTTTTTAATAAAGAGCTATCGAAATTAAAAATAAAAAGGATGAGTAACATTATTAAGGTTGAATAAACGGCCACCGAGAAGAAAATAATTTACGCAGTATTTTTTATTTAGCATTTTAAGAAGGCTAAGTTTAACATGATAAAGACGAGATGAGTTTCAGTAAATTGGATTAGGGTCTCGGCAAAAGGGATGCAAAATTTAAAAGAAGCAAAGTATCCACACTACAGAAAGTTCCAAACTCATTGTATATTGTGCCGTAGGAGCTAACGAAATAGCCTTTTATGTCGTCATGTAAATTAAACTAGTGAATCTTTTATAACTCAGCTCATAAAGAAAATGAATATATATCTCAAGACTGAGTAAAATTTACGCAAAGAATACGTAATATAACTAAGAAAATAAACGTAATAAGTCCCTGATAAAGTGTAATTTTATTCATGCATACTTAAAACGTTTTACAAACAACGAACTCGACGGTTTACGCTACTTAAGCGCAACAAACTGAACTCCGCTCAAGCACTACATTTTACTGTTTATATGTTCTGTACTATACTCATTTAGTGCTGCGCAGTTTTTAAACGTGTGACTGATTTCTAAATACAATTTCTCTGCTCTCCGCTGGCAGTAATAGATTAGAATATTAAATGCGTTTTATTTGAATATTTGTTGAACTTGACTTCTCCTAATCTATATAAAATTCCGTTAGAAACAACGATGTTATGTAATTAAAAACCTATCAATAATATGATTGAATAAATCCAAATGTAAAGATAGTCTAATATCTATAGATATCCTATCTATTGCGGAACATTAATTTATTGACCGATATGAAAAGGATTAACTACATTCATTACTTATCATGATTCTCACAGAATAATTTGCGACATCAAACGTACATTTTTCTTGCTGCCCTCATTAAGAAAACACGAGATTAATGTATTAATTACAATTATGGTATTATGTTTCGTTATATTTCCGCTAACGACTATATTCAAGGTAAATAAAAATGGTAGGAAAGAGCAGTTAATCACGCGCGACCCACATAATCACAATGTCGATATTATCTACGAGAAAGATATGAAAAATCAGAGTTTAATTCTTTGGTTCGTTATTGAAAAAAAATTGTAATTACAAGCTTGTAATTACTGATGAAACAGGCTTTTTGATTGAACCTTATATTGTTACCATTCACCTGGGAAAATGAATCGGTTACGCAACGAAAATATATTAAATATTGTTTTCTATATCATAGCGATTCGGTGCTAATTCATTATCCTTTAAGAGATACCTAACAAAAGCCAAACCGATGAACCAGTAATACAGTCAAGCATGATCTTACAAATGTTTTGGATACAAAATCCTAGACTGGCAGACAGATCATCAGACAAGGAGACATTTAACACCCAATTAAAATTCAGCTGTTAATGATCGGCATACAACTGTTAGCTATGCCGATATATGTAAAGCATATAGCGTTGCATTGACACGCCACAAACGATCGTAATCGAGGACACGGGAACGCTTGGTTCCGTATGAATAATCAATTAATCAGGTCACAGACTTAGAAATAGCAATGCATTGCCTGGCTTATGATGCGACGAGGCTCTAAGTAACAATCAATAGTTGAATTTAGTTTAATCCCATAGGCATTGCTATGCATATTAGCATATACATAGAAGTCTGTACGTGCTACAATATTAATTTTCCATTGTGTCAAACATACAATCAAGCCATAGTATATAATATACATTTGGTAAAACGTTACCTGCCTACTACGATTATTGAATTTAGGCGTTTCATACAACATATATATATTTTTATATATAAAATATAAATATTAGTAAGTTTAAATTGTACGATTGCCCATCAAACAAATAAATAGTGGGATCACTCTTAAGTCTATGTAAAACTAACGGGGCTACATAAGCGTGCACGTGACTAAAGACTATAAGGGCTTGTAAGGGTGCACATGACTTTGTCCTATATCAGGATGTTGTTAGTTTTTTAGTTGGTTTGAGACCTACAACACGTTACTACGCAGATATTGAAATGCATGAATGCGCCACAAAATATCTTATTTTATATAATGTATTTACAGTGCAATGATGAATTCGCGGAATAACAAAGACCATCTCAATTACATGCTGATTTCATCGTCTTTATTTCAATGAAACCGAAACAATGGTATCACATCATCTCATTGCACTAACTGTACCTATGTTTGGAACCATTTACTTACTTTATTTTCACAACGATAATACGCTATCAGCGAACGTGTCATTGTATTGGTTACTCAACAATTAAAGAATAACATGGACAAATATGACGATTACATCATATTGTAATATTCTCCTGATTTAAATACCATTTTGCTCAAGGCTTCTAGGCTTCTGTAAGTCAATAGAAGTCAGAAATAACCTATGGTCGTTTTCCAAGAGGGCTCTTGATTTGTCTTATTATCAAATATTACTACAAAAAAATGAAGTTTTACACTACTAACTTAATTTAATGTTATTTAAAAATGCGATTAACTATCTCACTTGGGTATAACATTTAAAATGCATTAAGAAACATTCATTACCGTCAAACGTTAAACTGGAACATAATGGCCAACATTTATCAAATCTATTAAAGAAAGAATATTTTTCAGACGTAGTTTGAACGAAGATATCTAACAAAGAAGATTTCTGTAAGTATAATGTCGATTATAAGAACAAAGGTTCGAATATTGTACTATAAATACTATATGGAATAAGAATAATAGTAATATTTTTTGATAGTTAAATTATCTGTATTTATTGATTGATTAAGGAAATACTTCTACAATACTATACTTGAAGTTATAATATATAAGTATACTTAGTACCTAGTACAAGGTACAATTCAGTTACGTATTCAACCTATTCTTAGTAAAACAATGTAGCAATTAAGTAATCGATGAGAACATATTATTCTTAATTGGTGCAATGATTTTTATGAAATACTATGACGCAGTCAGCAAAAAAACCGGATACTCTTAGGTTTTACCACGCATTGTCGTAAAATGAATTGAAGTTAGAATATTTTTCCTATAACTGGGAACTGGGGGCTTAACTTAACATTAACAGTACACGATAAAAAAAATCATTTACTATATAGGAACAAGGAACTATCTAGCACTTATTTCGTATGTTGACATCTATTATTTATTGCACTGACGCAAGAATGGGCATGTGGTAATAAATAAAACATTGTTAGTTACCTATATTAGAATTACTAATAATGAAGTAATCAGAGAAAACGTGTCGTTATTATGGCCAACGGCATTTTTAGTAGAATATTACGACAATTAGAAAAATGCAAACAACACTGCTATATAAGGACAATGGACGACATTTTAATATAGAATATTGCACTATTTAAAAGTTGATATGTGAAAATTACCCATAAAACTTTTTGCATGAGCAGCATTCTTAATTATAATTAATATTCAAACTATTCTTTCTAGAATCGGAATAATGCGAGCATCAGATTGAAGACTTGATTGAGTTTAAGTCAAATTAAGTCGAGTTATGTGAGTGTTGGTAGTGTATGGTACCTACTACCTAGATAGGTTAAGGGCAGCTGGCATTCCAGCCGACACAAACCACGAGGAGGGCAGCGGCGTGCACATCCGCTGCGAGCGCTGCTCTCACGCCACCATCCACCATCCACTCCGAGTCCCAACAATAACACAAATCACCATCCGAACTAGGGATAACTACACCGTGTCAATGTCAACACCGTGTCATGGTTCACCGATCAAACTGACCTGAATATAGATAACTCGTGACGCAAATTGTTTGGCAATTTAACGATATAACTTTCCGGTCGCTACCGAGGGTAAGTGACAGGCGACCTGACAGGATTATAGGATCACGGGAATGACCGTAAGATGGGCAAATTAAATAGTGGCACAGTAGCCAAAATTATAGGAGTGAAACGTTCGATCGGGTGCGTCCCGGTTTAAGTTTAGGGGAGAACAATTAAAGGGAACGAGCGAGAGAGTAAGGGTTGGCGTGGGGTAGTGTGGTGTCGATAAACTTTTGGCTGGGGTTGGAAAGTCAGCGGAGTTTTGTAAGAATAGTTCGGGATCGGGAGTCCGTAGCGTGTATGCGAGGGTAGGTTTGAGTCACGTCGGCGCGGTCGGCC